>SJYA01002044.1:2183511-2289826 GCA_006410615.1 Neotragus moschatus
GCCATTGCCTTCTCTGCCCTGATGGCTAGGATGGCTAAAAATTCTAAATCTGCCTGCAGTGAGGGAGACCCAGGTTCTATCCCTGGTTTGGGAAAGTCCCCTGGAGAAGGGAATGGCATCCCACTCCAGTATTCTTGCCTGGAGAATTCCATGGACAGAGGAGCTTGGCGGGCTACAGTCCATGGGGTCACAAAGAGTTGGACACGGAGCAACTAACATACACAGAACAGATCATGAGACTCCATGTATATGTGCTAAGTCGCTTCAGTCACGTCCAACTCTTTGCAACCCTATGTACTGTAACCCACCAGGCTCCTCTATCTGTGGGATTCTTCAGGCAAGAATACTGGAGTGGGTTGCCGTGCCCTCCTCCAGGGGATCTACCAGACCCAGGGATCGAACACACGTCTCTTACATCTCCTGCATTGGCAGGCAGGTCGTTTACCTCTATTGCCTTCTGGGAAGCCCTGGGAGACTCCACAGTATATAAAATATTGGTTATTTTTAAGAAGAATTTTAATTAACAGACAATATTGTAGAGGGTTTAAAAAGCAGACCTTGTTAAGTTTTCAGAATAATATGTAAGATGTAGCCTTGTCTTCAAATTCATCAAGTTGTATTCATTAAATATGTTGATTTTTGTATGCTGATCTTACCTCAATAACGTGGTTTAAATTTTTAAGAATAAAGTATAAGGAAATACCACCAAAAATCCAGTGATCATGTCATCATAAACATATAATCTGAGTCAGTTTTAAGTCCTTCCAACTTCTCTGTGGATGGAAATGTGAGTGTTAAGCTGTGTGGGCAGGAAGGAAGAAACATTTTTGCTGTTTATGTGTTGTTGTTATTTAGTCGGTAAATTGTGTCCAACTCTTTGCAACCCCATGGTAACCCTCCAAGACTCCTCTGTCTATGGAATTTTCCAGGCAAGAATATTGCAAAGGGTTGCCATTTCCTTCTCCGGGGGATCTTCCCAACCCAGGGATCGAACCTCTGTCTCCTGCATCCTCTGCACTGGCAGGCGGATTCTTTACCGCTGTACCACTTGGGAAGCACATGAGTCTAAGCTGTGTTTCCTAGGATGTGTCTATCCAGTAGGTAGACCAGTAACACACAGCAAGCTGTCTTAATCCTTCTCATGAGGACCTTCAAGAAAAGTAAACTAATACCTATTTTATCTTCTTTTTGGAAATGTAACATCTTTGTAAGCACCTAGAAAGATGATTATCCCAACTTGTAGACAAAAATAATGTTAGAGATAACAAGTTAAAGATGATGATATGTCACTTTAGCGTGCTTCTTTAATTAAGAGATATTTTAAGTATCGATTTTACACATCTTCTGGTTTAAAAGCATTAATATTGTTTCTCTAGAGAAATTTTAATATGCCATGATGGTTACAATTTTAATGAACTAAAGTAGAAATCAAATCACATTGCAGGTGCCAATACACTTATAATCTAAAATTGGATCCCCTAAGTGTAGAAAACACAGAAGGAATATGAACTCAAATAAAAGATACATCTGTAAACTTCTAGTATACCTCTGCAGTTTAGCCATTTGGAGACATTTGTCAAGTTAATATTCATTTCAGTACAAAGTGGCTTTGACCTTGAGCCTCCAGTATGCTTCAGGATAGTCTAATTTACTGAATTAACACTAGCCCCGATGGGTATCACATGCATAAGGAACCAGTTTGGCATCCTTTGAAAAGTAAGCAGATAAAAATAAAGAATTTTTTTCAATAGTTAGTACACAGGGAAAGCAGTTGACGTTTATTAATTTCTTTCATTTCTTCCACACTGTGGAATAAAATGCCAAGCATATTGATAATTGTTCATACAAACCTATGAGTCATATTATCACCACTGCACAGACCCCCTAGAAGCAGAGTAAGAAATTAATAAACACTTGAGGATTTATTGGTGCTTGGGTTATTTATTGGGTTTCCCAATGATTGGCTACACATGGAAGCATCATATTCCACAAGAATATTGTAATTTATTAGGTAACTTCACTACCTAAACATTTGAATTCTGCTTCTGTACACAAGAACTGTTTCTTCTACAAATACAATGCAAGTCCATACAGACATTTGTTCTATAAATAATATCTCTATTTTAATTAATACCAGATAGGATATCAGTCACTCTCACATTGAATAATAAACTAATTTAACTCCTATTATTTCATCAACTTATTTAGAGTTTGTCTTTGATCATTAAGTATTTCAAAGTTTTTTCTTACAACATTTTTAATTCATTCAGATAAAATGCGTGCATATACACACGTGGTATTGCATATGCATTTAAGGTGCTCATGAACCTATTGAAGTTTGTCTGTAGCTTCTTCACAACTTTAGTTCACAACCTCAGACTTGGTAGACAGGTGGTTTGCATGCATGATCACATTGAGCATAAATCTGAGAAGAATTGCTACCAAATTATCTTTATATTTCATGAAGAGTTGATATGACTTCCTTGTAACTATTTGAATATTCCTTTTTTTTTTTTTTTTTTTGGTTATCAATGACCCTTTATCAAAGTATTTTTCTCTGTAGTCTTAATTACTGGGTATTCCACTACCCCGCCGCCAGTGTCATCGGTGATGCCACAAGGGTGGCAGCCATCAGCATTGCAGCCCACAAACTAGGCAGCCTCCAAGGTCTCTTTAATGATTCCAGAGAGTTCTCTGGCCAAAGGTTGGTACTGCGTCAGTCAGGCAATATTTGCAATCTCATCAAAAACCTTATTTCCATTGAACTTTAAGTTTTTCTGCTTTTTTTTTTTTTTTCCATTTCTGGGTGGTCCTTGAATGTTTTGATGTTCAGAGAGGGGCAGAGAGTACCACTTCAGCCTGGGCCTGCCTGTTCTGAATGGTCAGTTTCACTGTACTCCCAACTTTTCACCAGTTGTCTTGGCCATGTCATCACCCACCTCCTTTGGAGACAGATCCAGGGGAATGACTGTGGCAGCCAGGGTACCTGTGACACTGATTTTCCCACCGGAGCACCTCAGGTATATGACTTTAATCTTGTTAGGGTCAAATTTGGGTGGCCTGGGAGAGGCAGCTGGTGTAGGGTAAACCAGATGGGGACCACAGAAGAGGCTTGCACCTTGGCCTTCTCTAATCAAGAAGCTCCCCACCTCCCCCGCCAATATAACTCTTAAATTTTAATCTTTTGTTGTGGAGGGTGCTCTCTTGTGACAAATATTGCAGTCATATGTAATGTAGATATATATCTTCTATATATTTTTACATTGTTCCAGAACACAGCCAGCAACCTAGAAAGATGAGATAACAAACAAAAGCACCTAAATGTACATGTAGGCATACATTTCAATAGAAGCAAATATAGATTTTGCTTTAAAAAACAAAACTTTGGTTAGATATCACAACTATATTGTATTTTAGTCTAACACTTTATCACTGTAAGAGCATGCCAAATCTTCACTGAGAGTTCATGAACTCTTAATTTAGATACAACCTATACAGACTGGTTAGGAGAAGGCAATGGCACCCCACTCCAGTACTCTTGCCTGGAAAATCCCATGGACGGAGGAGTCTAGTGGGCTGCAGTCCATGGGGTCGCTAAGAGTCAGACCCAACTGAGCGACTTCACTTTCATTTTTCACTTTCATGCATTAGAGAAGGAAATGGCAAGCCACTCCAATGTTCTTGCCTGGAGAATCCCAGGGACGGGGGAGCCTGGTGGGCTGCAGGCTATGGGGTCGCACAGAGTCAAACACGACTGAAGCGACTTAGCAGCAGCAGCAGCAGGATACAGACTTGTTAGTTGATTTCCCAGCTCACATTGAATTAGAAAGAAAAGTGTTGGCAGCAGGGACAGTGACAAACTTAAGAAGTAAATAACAACAACAATAAAAATCCCAGTAAAGAAATAAAATATTTAAGTGTCAGGTCCTTAAGGAGAAGAGTGACTGCTTCAGTAACCTCTGAGAACACTGCTGTAAAATAATGCATGCTTCAAATGATTCTCTGTTCTCTGACCTCAGTTTAAGCGGAAAAGGGGGAAAATACTATAGATTTTAGCAAGAGTAGCATTAAAGAATGGTCAAGTAACAATTTTTCACCTTTACCATGGTAAATAATATAGATGAAACAACTCAGTCACAGATTATAACAACTGAAGTCAATGTAGTTGTAATATTTTTGTCCAGTTATTTGATGAAAACCGTCCAGGTCTATGTGGCTACTTGAATTGCATTAAAGGTTTTTCTTCTATTCCTAATGTTCAGTAATTTACTTAGGTTGTTCCCGTCTACTGGGATTGTATTTATGAATATTCATGTTTATAGGGAGGAATACACAAGCATATGGGGGATGCCTACTTGGCTGCAGGATTCCCTGTAACCCGTTTCATAGAAATATTCAGTTTGGATCAGTTTTGCTTTCTTTTTCTGAGAGAGCGGTTTCAGCTGTCTTGCTTGTTGATACCTTTGATTGCTCTTTATAAACAGTAAAGACACTTTGCAGCTATAGTTTTTCCAGGGCTTCTGGGCAGATATGCTTTTAACAGTGTCTTTCAAGTCTTCTTAGGAAGGTTTCAGAAATGGTGGGTTAGAGGTTGGTGCAAAAAAAGTCAACAATTTGTAAGGAAAGCACTGCCAATACAAATAATAGTGTCATGCTTTCAGGTCTATTTCATAGAGGGCTGAAGTTTGTGTTTCTGTCTACAAGTTTGCTTCCTTATAACCCCCTTTTCTTTTCCCTTTATGGTCACCTAACTCTAGAAATTATTGTATTTGGCTTAAAATTAGTGAAAAATGCTCCTTAATATGGGAAAAGTTTGGCTAATGGACTTAGGTCAAAATAATCGATCCTGAAGACAAGGTAATCCACCCAGATCCAATCTTTATGCTCTTCTTAATTTTATTACATGCTTCACAGACAGTCAAAACTGGGTTCAGAAATGGCAACTATTATGCAGCGTTTAAATCCATTTGCCTCACATAGGTCTGGTCTATCAGAAAGAAAATATTTCACAAACATGCTTTTATCATCCTCTCCCATCTCTGGCAAAGATAAAAACACAGAGAGAAGAAGAGGGGTTCAAAAATTATTAATCAATATAAATATAAGAGCTGTGGCTGATGCCAACATATTAGTGCTCATTCTAATGCAATATGAAGAATAAAACAATAAAAAAAGAAGATAATGGTAAATAATTTTAATAGCATATAAATACAGCCTAAAGCCAAATAACATTGTAAAAATAGTAAAATTAGCTTTAATTATGGGTGTGCAATTCTATATTTTCAAAATACCAGGAAAGTCCAGCACATGAATATATAAATATAATCATTTCAGAGTCATGGAAAATAGACAGAAAACCATTTTCTTATAGAACATAAAAGCATAATAAAAAGTTAAAATAGTAGTCTACTTTATTTACCCAGTAAATTGTCACTGCAGGCCTATTGTGTGTGATAGGTGTTGTTCCAGACACCAAATTCAGCAGTGAACCTCCTCCCTTAAGAGTTCAAATCCCAGTAGAGGAGGAAGATGATAAATAAAGGCACAAAATGTATCCTTGGTTAAATGTTTAAAAGCATTATAGAGAAAAAATAAGTCAGAAAAAACCCAAAGAGAGGTTTGAAATTTAAAATAAGATAGTAGGACTTCCTGGTGATTCAGTGGTTGAGACTCTGTGCTTCCAATACAGGGGACACAGGGTCAATCCCTGGTCGGGGAACTAAGATCCCACATGCTGCTGGTGTGGCAAAATAAAATAAGATGGTGAAGGAAGACCTTATTTAGAAGGGGGCATTGGAGAAATTCTAAAGGGAATAAAGAGTCTAGTCATGAAACTGTCTTAGGCAGGAATACCCAGGATAGAAGCAAGAATGCATTGGCATGTTTCATGAACAGCAGGGAAACCCAGAGTGCCCGGACAAAATGAAGGAGGAGGGAAACGTGGCAAATGAACTCAGAAGATCCAGCAAAGGAAACTGAGAAGGAGCTGCCAGTGAGATTGGAAGAATAAGGAGAAGGTGCTGAGGGAAAGCCAAGGGCAGAAAAGTTTTCACAGAGAAACTGTTTTCAGTTTTTCTGATGTTGAAGTAAGACAAGATCCAAGAAACAGGATTTAGTAATGGCTTTGGTGATATCAGGGCTTCCCTGGTAGCTCAGTTGATAAAGAATCCACCTGCAATGCAGGAGACTCCGGTTCAATTCCTGGGTCGGGAAGATCCTCTGGAGAAGGGATAGGCTACCCACTCCAGTATTCTTGGGTTTCCATTATGGGTCAACTGGTAAAGAATCTGCCTGCAGTGCGGGAGACCTGGATTCGATCCCTGGGTTGGGAAGATCCCTTGGAGAAGGGAGAAGCTACCCACTCCAGTATTCCGGCCTGAAGAATTCCACGGATTGTGCAGTTCATAGGGTTGCAAAGAGTTGGACATGACTGAGCGATTTACACTTTCACTTTCACTTTGATGATATTGGCAAGAAAACCAATAGATGCTGAAGAAAGTGCTATTGAAAAGTTCAACTGAGAGAGCACAAGAAGAGGAAACTATTTCAAGAAGTTTTGGTTTAAATGCTATTGCTGCATGTGTGCTCAGTTCAGTTCAGTTCAGCTCAGTCGTGTCCGACTCTTTGTAACCCCATGGACTGCAATACACCAACCTTCCCTGTCCATCACCAACTCCTGGGATTTATTCAAACTCATGTCCATTGAATTGGTGATGCCATCCAGCCATCTCATCCTCTGTCGTACCCCTTCTCCTCCTGTCTTCAATCTTTCCCGGAACAGGGTCTTTTTAACTGAGTCAGTTCTTCGCATCAGGTGGCCAAAGTGTTGGAGTTTCAGCTTCAACATCAGTCCTTCCAGTGAATATTCAGGACTGATTTCCTTTAGGATGGACTGGTTGGATCTCCTTGCAGTCCAAGGGACTCTGAAGAGTCTTCTCCAGCCCCACAGTTAAAAAACATCAATTCTTCANCGCTGAGGAAGGCTTTCTTATCTCTCCTTGCTATTCTTTGGAACTCTGCATTCAAATGGGTATATCTTCTTATTCCCCTTTGCTTTTCGCCTCCCTTCTTTTCACAGCTATTTGTAAGGCCTCCTCAGACAACCATTTGCTTTTTTGCATTTCTTTTTCTTGGGGGTGGTCTTGATTCCTGTCTCCTCTACAATGTCATGAACTTCCATCTATATAGTTCATCAGGCACTCTATCAGATCTAGTCCCTAAATCTAGTTCTCACTTCCACTGTATAGTCATAAGGGATTTGATTTAGGTCATACCTGAATGAGGAGAAGGCAATGGCAACCCACTCCAGTACTCTTGCCTGGAAAATCCCATGGACGGAGGAGCCTGGTAGGCTGCAGTCCATGGGGTTGCGAAGAGTCAGACACGAATGAGTGACTTCACTTTCACTTTCTACTTTCATGCATTGGAGAAGGAAATGGCAACCCACTCCAGTGTTCTTGCTTGGAGAATCCCAGGGACAGGAGCCTGGTGGGCTGCTGTCTATGGGGTCACACAGAGTTGGACATGACTGAAGTGACTTAGCAGCAGCAGCAACTGGAATCCCATCACCTCCACTAGCTTTGTTCATAATGATGCTTCCTAAGGCCCACTTGCCTTCACATCCCAGGATGTCTGGCTCTAGGTGAGTGATCATGATTATCTGGGTCATTAGGATCATTTTTGTGTAGTTCTTCTGTGTATTCTTGCCACCTCTCCTCTGCTTCTGTTAGGTCCATTCCATTTCTGTCCTTTATCGAACCCATCTTTGCATGAAATGTTACCTTGGCATCTCTTATTTTCTTGAAGAGCATGTGTGCTCAGTTGTGTCCAACTCTGTGCAACCCGTGAACTGTAGCCCACCAGGCTTTTCTGTCTGTGGGATTTCCCTGGCAAGAGTCCTAGAGTAGGTTGCCATTTCCTCTTCCAGGGGATTTTCTTGACCCAGGGATCTAACCTGTGTCTGTTGTGTCTCCTGCATTGGCAGGTGGATTCTTCACCCCTGCGCCACCTGGGAAACCCTTGCTTTAAATGTGAGCAGATAAATATGAGCTAGAGGGTTTTTGTTGTTGCTGTTGTTTATAATAAAGAAAGCATGATATTTTCATTCTTATGGGAATGATCTCGCTGAGACTGAAAAATTGAGGCTTACAGGAAAAATGGGGAGTAACTAACACCAAAGTGGAAGGTGGCTTTAAATAAGGGCATGGTCAGCACATCCAAAATCATAGTCATAACAGCAGAGTGTGCGGACACTGGTACATATAGTCGAGTGCTATCAAGGTGGAGATAAAATTCTCTTCTGATGGCTACAATTTTCTTAGTTTATAAGGAAGCAAAGTTAAGAGAATGGAAGGGGAATGGGTGTTTGAGAATGAATGGACTACAGAAAGGTAGTATGCTTGCTGGGAAACACTACCTACCCGTGTAATGTTACTGATCATGGATTTATTTTAATTGGAGGCTAATTACTTTACAATCTTGTGGTGGTTTTTGCCTTACATCGACATGAATCAGCCACGGGTGCAGTCCCCTATCCTGAGCCCTGCTCCCACCCCCCTCCCCATCCCATCTCTCTGGGTCGTCACAGTGCACCGGCTTTGACTGCCCTGCTTCATGCATTGAACTTACACTGGTCATCTGTTTTACACACGGCAATATCCGTGTTTCAACGCTGTTCTCTCAAACCGTCCCACCCTCACCTTCTCCCACAGAATCCAAAAGTCTGTTCTTTACATCTGTGTGTCTTTTACTGCATTGCATATAGGATCACCATTAACCATCTTTCTAAATCCCATCTATCTGTGTTAATACACTGTATTGGCATTTCTCTTTCTGACTTACTTTACTCTGTATGATAGGCTCCAGTTTCATCCACCTCATTAGAACTGACTCCAGTATATTCTTTTCATAGCTGAGTAATAGTCCATTGTGTATATGTACCACAACTTCCTTATTCGTTCGTCTGCTAATGGACATCTAGGTTGCTTCCTTGTCCTAGTTGTTGTAAACAGTGCTGCAGTGAACATTGGGTACACATATCTCTTTTAATTCTGACTTCCTTGGTGTGTCTGCCTAGCGATGGGATGGTTAGATCATATGGCAGTTCCATTTCCAGATTTTTAAGGTATCTCCACGCTGTTCTCCATAGTGGCTGTAGCAGTTTGCATTCCCGTCAACAGTGTAAGAGGGTTCCTTTTTCTCCACACTTGATTTTTGTGGACTCTCCTCTCCAGCACTTATTCTTTGTGGACTTTTTGATGGCGGCCATTCTGACTTATGTGAGATGATAACTCATTGTGGTTTTGATTCTCACTTCTCTAATAATGAGTGATGTTGAGCATCTTTTCATGTGTTTACTAGCCATCTGTATGTCTTCTTTGGAGAAATATCTGTTTAGTTCTTTGGCCCACTTTTTGATTGAGTTGTTCATTTTTCTGGTATCGAGTTGCATGAGCTACTTGTATATTTTGGAGATTAATTTTTTGTCAGCTGTTTCATTTGATATTATTTTCTCCCATTCTGAAGGCTGCCTTTCCACCTTGCTTATAGTTTCCTTCGATGTGCAAAAGGTTTTATGTTTAATTAGGTCCCATTTGTTTATTTTTGGTTTTATTTCCATTACTCTGGGAGGTGGGTCATAGAGGATCTTGCTGTGGTTTATGTCAGAGAGTGTTCTGCCTATGTTTTCATCTATGAGCTTTATATTTTCTGATCTTACATTTAGATCTATAATCCATTTTGAGTTTATTTTTGTGTATGGTGTTAGAAAGTGTTCTAGTTTCATTCTTTTAAAGGTGGTTGACCAGTTTTCCCAGCACCACTTGTTAAAGAGATTGTTTTATCTCCATTGTACATTTTTGCTTCCTTTGTCTAAGATAAGGTGTCCATAGGTGGGTGGATTTATCTCTGGGCTTTCGATTTTGCCTGCTGATGTATCTCTAGGTTGCTCCTCTGTCCATGGAATTTTCTAGGCAAGAATACTGAAGTAGGTTGCCATTTCCTCCTCAAGGGAATCTTCCCAACCCAGGGATTGAACCCTCATCTCCTGTATCTCCTGCATTGGCAGGCAGATTCTTTACCACCGGACCACCTTATCGTTGTTTTTCTTAGTTCTTCCTTGTTGTGATTTTAATGTTCACTTATGTATAAGAGAATGACATTTCCATCTGCTGAATTGTATGAATGCCCAACCAAATAAAAATGCTTATTTTAAAAAGAAACCTTTGAAGTGTAAGGAATATATACTGAAAATCTTTTCTCCTCTTTGGAGTCTCTGAGTAAATGAGTGGTCACTAGCTTAATAGAAGGTCTTTTCATCCCATTAGACATCAAAGTTTTGGAGTGTCCAGTGTTTCAGATAAAAACTTTTTTGGCCCAATTGTAGGGATGTTTACAGCTCCTTTCAAAAGCGGAGTCATTCTGAATGTATTTATGATATTTGGGGGAAATATGCCAGTATGTCATTGGTAACTACATTGTTTAATTATATGTGTTTAAATTTGAGCATTCAGTTGGAATGTTAAACCTCTCCTGGTTAGTATTTCCCATTGCATAAAATAATAGGGTAAAAACACATGCTCATTTGAAATGTGATTATTTCACTAGCATACAGGTACTACCCATAAACTACTGCTTTTAAGAAAAGCTATAAAAATATGAGACATATTAATTTGTATTCTCTCAGCGTGTGTGTGTGTGTGTGTGTGTGTGTGTGTGTGTATAGCAACTATGGAGAGGTTTTTGTTCTAGCTTTTGGTGAATTTTGATCAATAGGGATAGCCAATCTGATCTCAAACCTCACTTCTTCATTAATATACATTGAAACCTCAATCAGAAACAGTTGCCTCTGTTTCCCTTTATTAAGGCTGACACAGTCTTCAAGTTGACGTAGGAAATCCTGCTTGTTATTGCAGATACCAATGACTTTAAGGATATTCTCAATTTGCCCTGACATTCCTGGCACAAAACTAAAGTGTTGTGAAACTAGTATGTGTGTAACCAAATGCTGCGTTCAAAGCATTTTGTTATTTTTTCTGAAATATAGGGATGCTTGAATGAACTCAAAGAGTCTGTGACACAAGGGGGAAAAAAAACCTTTAAATAGTAACTAAGGCATTTTTTTCTTATTTCAGCATATAAAAACAAGGGAATGTAATGATTTTAATAATTAAGGATGCAGACTAAGGCACACATTTTGCAGCACTAATAAAAGCTCCTGTTATCGTCTCCGTTTTTAAGAATGAAGAAGGCATTTCCTTAACGCACTTCAGTGCTTCCCTTGCCAGCTCTGTTCAGGCTCAGAATTTGATAACATTTCCAAATTGTAAAAATAAAAAATAGCATTAAAAATTGATTTAAGTCCAACTTTCCAAATCAGTTAACCCAAAGGTTAAGTGCTACTGCACTTGACCTAAGAGAGAGTTTGGTCTCTTTTTCTAAGACCTGAGTGTAAAGAATAAAGACAGCATTTTTCTTCTTCTCTTTTTTAAAGAAGCCACATGTAATGTTCTCTGAGTTAAGTTTTACCATTCATAATGAATGCAGTCTCGCCATTCAAATGCGACCATAAGTACACAGAAGATAAGAATTTAATTAAATGTAGATTAAAACCAAACAGGAAAACACACTAGCTGATAATTTTATCCCATCCTCTGGCCATATTTTTTATACTTCCTTCTTGTTCTTCTTTGGGCTATAGCTTATCAACATGCCGATAGTACCATAACTCATTACATCTGATGGCGCAGCGGAAATGTGCAGGCTCTGTGCTTGGATTTCCGAGGCACTTAAAATGCAAAGCATGTAAATGTCTCTGTTAAATATACTAGTGTGCTAACACTGGTGAAAAGAAAGTGATTCTGAAAAAAAATCTTTAAACCTCTCACAAGAAGCATTAGTAGCAAATGGAATTTTCAAAGTGGAAATAATTCGTGTTTTCACACATAGCTTAATATTTTGAAGTTGAGCTCCTGTACCAGTTGGCAAGTTTGACTGCCAATCAACTTGCTTAGATTACTTCAGTGTATGTAGAGTTTGGTCAACATACATTTATATTTCTGTAGGAGAATGATGTTTTTGTTTTTGCTTTTGTTTCCATTGGTGGCCTTAATGGAGTAACCATCTTTGTGCTTGAACATTGCTCTCATTATTCTTATATAAAATCTCCCTAAATTGTCTCCTGTTATTTAATCCGAATCTATTGAATTGTTGGGGTAGAGGCCGCAAAATCTTAGAGCAACTGAAAGCTTTCGTTACTAAGATGATTCATATATATTATTTATGCTTAATCAGTTCATCTAATTTTTTCTAAAAATTATTTCTGTTCATCGTGGAAATAGGCAATGAACAGTTTTTAAAAATCAAGGTAATTTTAGAGGAAGACTATAGACCAAATACAATAATTTTTAAATTCAAAGGAGAATACATATTGGGTCTGTTAATTAAATGTTAGGCTAAGGTTTAGAATGTCAATGCATCCTTCATTATGCAATCTTGATTTATTAAGCATTAGTAAAGCATAACTGAGTCATTTCTGTATTTGCATGGTGTGTATCTAAACTAAGAACCCTAAGAAGCATAACATACATTTTTTTTTTTTAAATAGACATAAAATGCTGTGGGTAATGTCTTTTGAAAGGTAAATAATGGGTGACTTTTTTTGTTTGGCAATGGGTTTTTTGACTCACACAAATGAAGAGGACTTTTCAATTAAAAGCGCTCTGAAAAAATGATTTAGGTTTTTTAAAATTCCCTGGAGATCCAGTATTTGGAACTTGGTGCTTTCACTGCCAGGGCTCAGGTTCAATCCCTGGTCAGGGAACTAAGATCCCACATGCAAGCTGTGTGGCATAGTCAAATATATATATAGAGAGAGAGATAAAGATTTGTATTTTTGCTTCTTTAATGTAATCTTGAAGTTCTTGATGGTTTGCAGTGCTCAACTGATAGTATCACTTACTCTGCTTTAATTGTCACATGGTCACTTTGCACTCAAACTGACATAATAAGATGCATTGACATAGTTGCCAATCTTGCCTTTAGGAGTAAATCAAAAGAATTAACTCAGTTTTCAAAGATAACAAAGATTTCACCATCTAGGGAAACAATGTTTGATGAAGTGAACCTGTATTTTCTTGCCATTAAATTACTTGGAGAAGCGAGACGGACAGTGTGAACGTGAACTGACGTGTGGAAACCAGCTGGACAGCGTGGCTTTATCCAGACTACTCGAGATCTTGTTGAGGCATCAGTGGTATCCTCTATCTAAGCACTCAGCTTTGGTCCCCTTTTCATAAGTTAATTTCACTGATGGCATTAAGAAGAAACAAAATACAATTTTGGAAGGTAAAACTGAAATGCAAAATGGACGAACACGTTTGGGGATTTTGCAAGAATATATTAAAAATGCTTTTGCCTGCTAAAAATTTTAAATATAAAAAGAAAACTGACCAAGTAATCTGCATATATCTTTGTAATGTGTAGGAATTAAAATTACTAATCTCTGAGGCACTTAAAAATGATGAAAGATAAGCCGACATCTCCCTGGCATGCCATGAGAGCAGAGAAAATGTTTTTAAACATTAAATCTAATAAATTCTCCCCTTTTATTCAAATATTTAAAGGCAAAAGGAGAAAAATGTTTCCATGAAATTTGCATTACTTCTCCCACAGGCTCCCAGACCACCTTAGGTTCTTTTCCGTGGGGAAGCGCTAAACCCCACTTGCCTTGCAGAACCCTCTTATGTTACATCCTGCTCATGGTTGTGGTTTTCTCCCCTTCAGGACTGCCGCCTCTTCCAGGACGGTCCAGGATAGTGTACCAAGTGACTGTTAGGTCATCACAAGCAAATACTGTCTTTTAAGATGAAAGAGAATGAAAAAGAAGGAGGGAGGGAGGGGGGTATAGGAGAATCATTGAGAGAGAAGAATGGTAATGAGGAGGAAAGGCTGGGGAAGGAAAAAGGAGGGAAAGTCAGAGAGAGGAAGGCAAAAATTGACCTAACCAAGCAAATGCTATTCTCTCTAGTACTTAATCAGGCTGGAAATGATGCCCATTTAGAAGAATTAAGAATTTAAGCTTAAGGAACAGTTTAGGGAGAAAAACATGGAGGGAAGGGTCTGTAAGATATCTCCGGGGCCACACAGTTGTTATTGTTCAGTCCCTAAGTCCGACTCTTTGCAACCACGTGAACTGCAGCATGCCAGGCTCCTCTGTCCTCCACTATCTCCCAGAGTTTGCTCAGATTCTTGTCCGTTGAGTTGGTGATGCTGTCTAACCATCTCATCCTCTGCTGCCCCCTTCTCCATTTACCTTCAATCTTTCCCATCATTAGGATCTTTTCCAGTGAGTTGGCTCTTTGCATCAGATAGCCAAAGTATTAGAACTTCAGCACCAGTCCTTCCAATGAATATTCAGGGTTGATTTCCTGGATTGACTGCTTTGATCTCCTTGCTGTCCAAGGGACTCTCAAGAGTCTTCTCTAGCAACACGATTCAAAAGCATCAGTTCTTTCATTCTCAGCCTTCTCGATGGTCCAGCTCTTACATCTGTACATGACTACTGGAAAACACCATAACTTTGACTATAGTGACCCTTGTTGGCAAAGTGATATCTCTGCTTTTGAATACCCTTGGCCACATTAGTGAGTGTTAGTGACCAAAAATGAGAGTGAGAAACATCTGCTTTAATGCTTTGTCAAGGTCAAAACACAGGGGAAAGAATGGGACTGATATTTACTGAACACCTACTGTGTGATGAGAGTGCCACTTTACTGTTGTTTAGTCGCTAAGTTGCGTCTGACTGTTTTGAGACCCCATGGACTGTAGCCCACCAAGCTCCTCTACTCATTGGATTCTCCAGGCAAAAATAATGGAGTGGGTTGCCATTTCCTTCCCCAGGGGATCTTCCCAACCCAGGAATCAAACCCACGTCTCCTGCATTAGCAGGCAGATTCTCTATTGCTGAGCCACCATGGGAGCTCTATTTCCTTGTTATCTTTTTAAAAAATCAGCATAGACTGCATTATCCACAGGCTACAAATGCAGATTCTGAGACTCAGGGAATGTGAGTAATTTACCTCCCATCAAAGAATGGATTCCAGAAAGGTTTGCAAGCAGAGCTCTGCAGCCACAGCAATCTGTACTTGTCTCTGCAACAAACTTAATTATTTGAAAAATACAGTTTTATAAATAGTATATTCAATTGTGATTTTTAAATCAGTATTGTTCAAGGAAAATGAATTAGATGAGCATAATAAAATCAGGGAATTATGGAAACAGTGAGCATCTCTATATTATGAGTGTTTTGTGTTAGGAAGTTATTTCTGTCACAGTTTTACTGAGGTGCTTGAGAAATTAGGGATTTTACTCCATGTACTATATTTGTCTATTTTGACAATATATCTTTGGTCACTACATGTTGAGCTGTTTTCTTAAGGCTGAAATGAACAAGAGTAATTTCACAGTTTGCCTGATTCAGAGGAGCACTGGTAGACCACAACCAATTTTTCCATGGGGGAAATCAGTGAAAAGTATCTTAAAATAAACTCTGACATTTTACTTGTAAATGTAAGAAACCCATTTTGGAGGAAATATACAAGAAGAATTGTCATAAAAATGGGCTTACCTTGGAACAAAGCTGCTAGGAGAGCTGCGACCACTCAGGATACTTTAACTCTACCCTTTTTCTGAGGGAGGTCATTTTCTCATCAAGCCTTGAAAAACTGAATTATCAGTTTAGCATGCAGGCTTTTAAGTGAATACAAGGTAGATTTTTCCTAACAGATTTGATAATTTCTTCAAGATATTCTCTATGTTAATCAGACGTAAATAGTAGGGAAAAGTGAAGAAGGAAAATGTTTCTCTACCAATAATCATATCATACAGAATTAAACATTTTTATTACACTTCAAAGTAAAACCTGATTTATTTCCACTCTTTCAAACTGTGCTATGGCTTCCCTGGAAAACCAAAATGGATTGCAGGAGTCTGCATGGATAGGCAAAATTGCATCTCAAATAATTAAAGGAAAATAATTATAACAGAGACTAGAAGTTGAAACATTATTGGAATATTTCTGGTCATGGGTAAAGTCGCCTCCATTGCCGTCGGACTGGAAGTCAGGTTGTAACGGATGCATGTTACAGCTTTAAACAATAACACATTCTTCCCGGGAAAACCAAAATGACAGGTGTAGCCATTGATGCTTCAAGCATATACTCTGACCTCAAGACTCACAATCTGCTACAGTCTATAGAGCACATACTGTGGAGTCGGAATTATGCTGAGAGAAAGAACTAGAAATGTCGTATAGGAGCTTCATCTTCTTTACAGCAAAATATGTATTTCAGTGTCTTATGGAGATAACATTTTAAAAATAAAATGGAAATGAACATCTCCCTGACTGCTTATTTCTCTTCCTCATTTTCTTAAGCACAAAGGAGGTTTATGAGCGATGCAAGCTATATTTATATAGCTTTTTAAATGGATGATGCTGTGCTATTTGACCTTAGGTAGATTGTTTTAAAAAAAAAAAAAAAGTTCTTCAGCCAAGTGTCTCTTAGTTATATTTGAAACTGGATTCTCAGTGCATTTTTTTATTTAAATAGTTTGCCTTAATGATCAGAGCTCATAGATTTCAGAATTATGCAAAAGATGAAAATAAAACTAGCATTAGTCGAATTCATATTTCTGCAATTCATCCGTTATTACATTTTGTAGTTCTCTGCAGATCATTACTTTGTGCTTGGTTTTCCTCCTATTTCCAATTTTGTCTAATTCGCAGTCACAATTTCTACATTATAACCCACTGAAGATTTTATTTTTCTTTCATTTCAGTAACCATTATTTGAATCATAAAAAAATGCATTACTGTATTCATAATGTACTGCTCATGTGACAGTTTTTGAACTTTAATATTCTTTTCTGTAACGTGCCGGCTTAGCAGCCTATAAAAGAGACATATTGTTTGTAATGTTTCTTACCCACAACAAATGGTGTGATTCGGGGGTTTATGAAATGGCAGTAGTTTTCTAAATTTGTGATTCTTCTGTGTTCCGTCGTCAAGAACAGTTGTACATCTGCTCAGCACAGACTTCCCGAGACTATGAACTTTAATTGAGGAAAAATAATGAGGGTTCAGGGACTACTGATATGGAGTTGGTTGCAAAGCAGGTGCCCCGCTGCCAGATCAATGGATTATTTACTCCTTTGTCATAAACAGGAAACAGTTGTTTGTGGTGACTACATGCATATTTTGCAGCCCCTGTACATATTTTCTCCTTCCTTGTCAACGCAGAACATTTTACATAGTGCTCAGCTGATGATTTAACATAACTATATGGAATAAGCAAACAACACTTGTTCTGCTTTAATAATTAACCACCTTGTTTGTAAAAGAACTTTAGGAGTGATTTCAAGAACACGCAATGTCATATGTGCTTCCAGCCCTTACCTCTCAACTCATATGGTTGCAGTCATAAACTCTATATAATTGTCCAAATATTTTTCTGCCTCTCTTTATAGACATTAGAAAGTAGAAAATCTTTTTCTCCCCCTAAATACACAGGGAGATCTAAAATACAAATTGTAGTTTTAGAGATTTCATTAGGACCCCTAACAGTTTGTACAGGTTTTTCAAACCACTGGAGTAGAATTTTCTCAGGATATAATTGGGAGGTTGAGGCGGGGTGGGGAGGCAGAGCTCAGAATCCTTTTCTGCGTGCGTAAAAAAAGCACATCGGGCTTTCTGTAGGCATCTGGTTTCTGAGTGTGTTGGATCTATCTCTGACACACCTGAGCAGGACCAACCTAAGAAGCGAGGGTCACCCAAAGGGGGCGTGCTCCTCTCTCAGCTCTCCTCATTAGCAAACCGAACAAGGGCTGTGGCATGCCTGGAATTAGCTGCAATGTCCACCATGACAAGTGACTTTTTGTGTTACATAATGATATGCTGGGAATTTAAATCCTAGGTTCTAGAGATCAGTGGTTTAAATTCTAATGATGGGTTTTGTGGCGCTGATGCCTGACTTTTAACACTTGGAGGTTGGGGAGCCATAGAAACCACGCCAGAAACTTTATACACAGGGCCCACCCATGGACAGCTCCTCTGAACCCTCAGACAGTTCACGCAAGTCTCATCGCTCAACTAGAAATGTGATAATAGAAACTGTCCTTGGAAATAGTCTTCATTTTTATTATTAAATCTTTCTTAATTCATTTTGCAATTGGGATTACTACCAGAATTCTGAATTATGTTAGAAAGAACTGCTACCGGAGAAGGACAAATTTTTGTGAAAGGAAAAGACACTTGGATTTCTAAAGTGTCAATGATTAAAGCTAAATACATTAAATAATCAGTAACTTTACATTTAACCAAAGAATGATGTTGGACAATCTGATTAATCTGCCTCAAATTTTTTTTGGTAAAAAAAAAAATTGTTTTTTATGTTAACCATATGTTCATTGCTACATGATATAATAATGTAACAATACATCTTTTCTACCACAAAATGGGGACAAAATTTTCATTAAAAGTGGAAATAAAAATAATACTTCATTATTTATACCAAATAATTGCTGATAGTTAAATATGACATTCTTTACATGAACATAGGATTTTGTTTTGATGTTTCTGCAAGTATTTTTACTCAGAATGGGTCTTATAACAGTGTTAGCATTTCTAGTATGCTATTACATATCTTAACAATACTTATGCTTAGGTTTTTAATTCGTGCTTGCTAAATATTATAGGCAAATATTCACTGCCTGATATTTTCCCCTATTACTAATTAACTATCATAAATACAGTCATCATTGTCATGTTGAATTTCCCATCAGTACTGTAGGAATAAAGTACAAATGAAATTCACCTATGTTTTCCACTGGGGTGAGTGGGGGATTGTTAGGTTAGAGTCAACAAAATTTCCTTTGAATCCAAAAACAAGAATGAGAATCAGGGCAAATTACACTTATGAACAATTAGGGATGTTGTTGCTTTATTTCTGTTGAGGAGAGGGCTTAAAGACCTGAGTTGAATTATTTAATTTAAAAGCAAATATTCAACTATAAATCTGTATTTAACTGGCTTTATAAAGAACTTCTTCTGTCTACACTCTTGAAAATATGTAGCGTTAGACATCAAATTGTTCCTTCGTAAGCGTGCGCTTTATTCTAGACAGCAGGAAGTAGTACATTCAGGCTCTGAAGCTCTGTCATATCGTACAGGGAGGAAAAGTTTGAGATGAAGTGACATCAGTGAAAATTCTCTGAATAAAAGACATCAGGAGCAAAGGCTTTGTCTAGGACCCCTGATCTCTAGAGATGAATATCGTACCTGAATTTTTTGTTCTGTGACCTGCTGTTCTCAATGGAATCTAATTTTTCAAAAAGAATGTAAGAAATCTGAGTCGTAAGAGGAAAGAGGTAGTGACTAATTTTTTCTATCGATGGAGGTAAAGCATGTGATTTTCCCCCCCTCCATCTTTTTAACACAGATGTGTCTGAGGGATAACAGAGAACAAAACCAGGACATGATTTGTAAGCCCAAACATGACTGTTGCAAAATTGGCCCTGGCTGTAGATTTAAGTAGCTATTGTTAGGAGGATTTTTGTAGTGGGCGAACAAGTCTGCCATAGCTACAGACCTTCAGTGTGCCTGCTTTCCTGCGTTTTGTGATGGTCAGGGGAAATTTTGTGTGTGGTGTGTGTGTGTATGTGTTCAGGTATAGTAATTGTAACAGCAGAAACAGGGAAGGCTAACTAACTCCATTTTCAGGAAGATATTTAGCAAAATGAAAATGTGGCAAAATACGGAAACCATTATTGTCTTGAAAATGAAACTTGATTTTTCTAGGAAATAAAAAGCATGTAAGAAAATCATTCGAGAGTCTTCATAATGACTTTACTGACATAGTAAAAAAATATTTTCCAACTGAAGTTTTGAGCCTACAATAAAGCCTTTATGTCAAAAATTACCCTTATGCCAGGAGATTAAAGCATACTGCAAGCCTTTTAGAAATGCCGTTTTCAGAATACCTTCTGATGATTATTGGTCTCTTTTTTCTGTAAAGTTCTATGGAGAATATAGTTTAATTAGCTTCCACTTGATACTACTTCATACACACTGCCCAACTCTGACCCAATGTCTGATCGTATAGAATACATTACAAAAGAACTGGTCATTTGAGTACTTTAATATAGCTTTGCATTAATGTCAGGCATCATTTAGACAAGGCACTGAAATGACTGAAGTGTGTTGGGTAGAAGAGGCTTAATCTTTATAGGAAGAACAATTTCAATTAGCTCTAAAATATTAATTTGTTGGTATAACTATATACTCTAATGTTATTTGGCTATAAAATGTCTTATGAATAATACATTGCTAGAATCCACTTGTTCTTATGATGTAACTAATACTGATAATTTTATAACTGTCATGAGTCAGTTAAAATAAAAAATAATTTTTTAAACTTGATCATTTTTAGTATGGAAGGCTTTATCTACACCCCCTTCCCCCAAAGTCATCTGTAAGTCTATAAATAAAATACACAATCTCTGGCTGGTAAAATACTGAATAGCTTTTAAACATGATATGGCTATCTGTCTTAAAATTTTAGGGGCATTTTTATTTATTTGTTTACATGGTGAGTATAAGATATTCTCCTTGGAAACAATTTGTCTCACTGTGGAAAGTATGAAAATGTGAAAACAAAAATAACTGCATACCTTAATCCCACTATTGTGTTTCTGGGAACTAAAAACGCTACTATTCTGGCTTTTACTCTCTTTGAATATCTCCCCATAGCCTTATCTTCCCATTGTGCTGGCTGTTTATTGCAGCATCTTGGCATTGGTTTTCATGGCTGTTCATGTGTTCCTACCTTTTGATGAGTGAGAGTCACATGGGTAAAAATCCTGTAGCCCTTTGGGAAATACGCTGCTTTTCCCTGTAGCTAACTAAAAATCTGCAATTGTTGCATAGACTTCACAGAGGGTTGCCTATACTTGGTGAAACCTAGAGGGCTCAGAAATGCTTGAGCCTGTATACCAAAGTGAAACATGTATCTCAGGGCTTAGATGGCTTTAAAGGTCCTGTTCCATACTACCAAAGCTGCTAGATAAAAAGTGAAAAAGCCTGTTGGCCAGTCCAAGACTTCATGCATCCTGACAAATGCCCCCAAACAGCCTAAGAGAGTAGGAGCCATGATTTTCGGTCGTGAAGAGTCGGACACGACTGAGTGACTTCACTTTCACTTTCCACTTTCATGCACTGGAGAAGGAAATGGCAACCCGCTCCAGTGTTCTTGCCTGGAGAATCCCAGGGACAGGAGCCTGGTGGGCCGCCGTCTATGCGGTCGCACAGAGTCGGACACGACTGATGCGACTTAGCAGCAGCAGCAGCAGGCCTAAAAAACATACATCATCTTCCTTATGTCTCCTGGTAACTCATTGTCATCAGCGGCATTGGCCACACTGAACCTGATTAATTCTCAAATACATGAAAACTAGATTTATTTTCATACANCGCCGTCTATGCGGTCGCACAGAGTCGGACACGACTGATGCGACTTAGCAGCAGCAGCAGCAGGCCTAAAAAACATACATCATCTTCCTTATGTCTCCTGGTAACTCATTGTCATCAGCGGCATTGGCCACACTGAACCTGATTAATTCTCAAATACATGAAAACTAGATTTATTTTCATACAACTAAGGCTCCATGGGAGAGGGGGGAAAGTGCTGAGGTTTATATAGCAAAGAAGAGCTACCCACATGCAGTTTTCCAACTAGGTAAAGGAGGCTTTTGTAGTAGATTTCAGGCAGCAGTTGGCATTGGCAGTATTGCAAAAAGAGATGTATTCTGTTGTGCTCTGTTTGATCAAGTGCTAAGCCCGTGTGATCAATAGAGAGACAGATGTCGGGTGCAGATGGCGGTGCCGTGATACCTGGGGCAGCGCGGGCCTGCCAGAATGACAGAATGGGAACAAGGAAGAGCAGCAATGCAACAGAATGTGACAAATGAAATTAGGCTTTATGCTAGTCAATAATTTACAGCTAATACAAAGTGACAGAATTTTTCAGTGCCCAGTATATTTTACTTCCAGTAATGCTATAGCCAATAAAGGCATATTTCATGCAACATAATAAAAGGAAAGCTGTGGGGAAATATAGTCCAACCATTTTTTATTATGTTACAACTTTTAAAATTGATCCCTGAGAGAATACTAATAGCACGCAAGTCTTGTTAGAGTGACGTCCAAAGGCATTTTATCTCCAAATTTATAGCGGCCCCGTGACTTACTCTGGTTGCATATTAGACTCATAAGGTGAAGACGGTAACTTTGTAGTGAAGATACATGATGAAAGCGTCCTTCAGTCTATTTATGAAAATATAAAAACAATGATCAATTTCAACTTAGTAAATAAACATTTTAATTTTCTATATTAATGGGAACATTTAAGCAGTCACCTGTGTAATTAAAAATGAAAATCTACGCACATATTAAAAACAGTCCTCCACATCCAGACCAAAAGCCATAGTTAATATATTTGGAATGTATTTTATGACTCTGTAATTCAAAATACACTGATAAATACCCTGAAATGACAATGTTCGCATAGTGGTTGGTGAATCTATTGATATTCTTTTGTGAATTAACCAAATGCCCCATATTCTTAATCACACGTGTGCACACACACACGTGCATGCATGCACACACGTGCGTGCACACACACACATACACACACACGCTATTTATTTACTCCACAAACAGTGGTAGCAATTTTTATATAACAGTGAAGCTACATTATACTTGCTATACATAGTTGTATCAGAATTCAAGCTAATCTTAAATACAGATGAACACATGGTTCTAAAATGAACATTTATCATTACTAAAGGTAATATAGCAGTTATATTCTAGATATTTCAACAGACATTTATGCTTTTTGGTTTGCACTTCCAGTTGTTCATTCAATTTTAACAAAAAAAAAGGATTGTTCTGTTTTTTAGGAGCCTCATTGTGCAATTTTAGTTCAGTTCAGTTCAGTCGCTCAGTCGTGTCCGACTCTTTGCAACCCCATGAATCACAGCACGCCAGGCCTCCCTGTCCATCACCAACTCCCGGAGTTCACTCAGACTCACGCCCATTGAGTCAGTGATGCCATCCAGCCATCTCATCCTCGGTCTTCCCCTTCTCNGCAGCCCACCAGGCTCCTCCATCCATGGGATTTTCCAGGCAAGAGTACTGGAGTGGGGTGCCATTGGTTCATACCATTTCTGTCCTTTATCGAGCCCATCTTTGCTCCTATACATACATATTATGATGCAGTTTAATTTGTAAATTAGACCTAGCGAGAGAATATCCAAATTGCCAGCATCACAACTCCTGCAGTTTGGCAAAATATGGGTGACTTGGACACAAGCACTCTGATACCACAACTGCCAATCTGATAACCAAGACAGCTACTAAGCATGCAGGCAGTGTATACAGTGAGGATATGCTGGACGAAGGGATGATTCACATCCAGGACAGGAAGGAACAGGACAGCATGTCGGAAAGGCGAACAGTTTAAATTTATGAATTATTTCTGGAATTTTCTATTTAGTATTTTTGAACCATGGTTGACCACAGATAACTGAAAGTGAAAACCATGGATTAAGAAGAGACTGCTATGTTCACTATCCAATTAAATAATGAGTTCTTAGAGGCAAGAAATTCAACTTTATTTATTACTATCTTGACAGGGAGGCCTGGCGTGCTGTGATTCATGGGGTCTCAAAGAGTCAGACACGACTGAGCGACTGAACTGAACTGAACTATAATTGGAGTACACATGATACACTACATATGAATTTAATTTCTAATTTCTACATATAAATTAAACTTTATCATAGTATGTTTGTCTAGGACAAAACATAGTATAAATAGTGTTCCACACTGCCCATGGTTTCAGAGTAAAATGATGGGTGCTTTTATGCATGAAGGAAATCAGCCATGAATTCTTGTCAGTCATCATGACCCTGTCTGCTTTCTTCCCTTGCTTATTGGGAGAGGCAAGGGGAGGATGCCTCCTCAGTATTCCTGACCAATGGCATGGATAACGACATTCCCTTCATTTCACGTATATGTATTATTTTTTAATTTATTTCTTTTTAATTGAAAGATAACTGCTTTACCATGTTCTTTGGTTTCTGCCATAGATCAACATGAGTTAGCCATAGGCATGCATATGTCCCCTCCCGCTGGAACCTCCGTCCCACCTCCCACCCTTTCCCACCCCCCTAGGTTGTTACAGAGCCCCAGCTTGAGTTCCCTGGGTCATACAGCAGATTTCCACTTGCTATCTATTTTACAAAAGGTATTGTACATGCCTCCATGTTACTCTCTCCATTCGTCTCTCCCTCCCCCACCCGCCCATGTCCTGAAGTCTCTTCTCTATGTCAGCATATCCATTGTTGCCCTGAAAATATGGTCATCAGTACTGTCTTTCTAGATTCCATGTATGTAACTTCACATATACGCATCGTTTGCCTACATGTGCTAGACATTCTGATAGGCTTGAAGGAGGTGATCGTGAACGAAACAGAAAGAGCTTGTTTCCTGCTGCTCCTGAGGGTGAAACAGTGATTGAGGGAGACAGAGGACAGTGAATATATCAAAGCAATCGTGTGTGATTTTTACTTCATGGTACATATTTGCTGTTGTTTAGTCACTAATTCCCGCCCAACCTTTTGCTACCCCGTGGACTGCAGCCTGCCAGGCTCCTCTGTCCATGGGATTTCCCAGGAAAGAATATTGGAGTGGGTTGCCATTTCCATCTCTAGAGGGTCTTCCTGACCCAGGGATTGAGTCCACATCTCCTACTGGACAGAGATATTCTTTACCACTGAGCCACCTTGGCACACAGATTGACATTTAATTTTTTAAAACAAGCAACTGGGACTTCTTTAGGGGTAAAGATTATAAGCAGATGTAATTGCGAAAGCCACACATCCACTTTTGCAAGGTCGTAGCACATTTCAGATCCAATTTCCAAAGTAGGCAGTAGATTCCAGTTAAAAACAAAAGCGAGAAATGGGACATACCATTCTTGCCTAAACCACACAGGCTTGGGCCCCTTCTCTGGGTTACATTTTATATGTGTATACAATTACAGTCCTCAGAACAACCCTATGAAGTAGGAGCTGTGACCCCATTTTACAGAAAAGTGAAGTGAGTCTCAGAGAGAAGAAACTATTATCCAAAGTAACATAGTTTAAAAATGAACAAGAGTTTGTCACCTTGACAGCCTTTTAAACTGTACTAAACTGTTTCCTATTGTCTCTGTGTCACGTGCCCCTGCGTCAGAGGTTTTTTTAAAGATGATGTGTCTTTGAGAGCTGGACATTTCTTTCACAAGTACTCACTGGCCCCTCAGTATATAGATCTAGTGTGATCTAAGGCTGAAGAATCCCCCATGGTGGAACTGGAAAGGAGAAATCTGCCACACTCTTTTATGAAGACAGCCTGAGCGCTTTGAGGGAACAGTCCATGTAATCTTTTACCCTCTGGGCTTGACATTGCCTTGACCATAATGTGTGAGGTTAAGTAAGTGGCTGAATAAATCAATGATGAGAATTAACTCTTACTTGCCAGCTTATGTTTTGTGCTACCAAATATGACCCAGTAAAGCTGGCCTATATACAAATTCAGGAATAGAAGGCAGGTAGGCTGTGCTCTGGAAGTTAGGCTATGCTCAGGTAAGTTGTGTTTTTTTCCCATATTTCTAAATTACTGCTCTTTTTATAAGCTATAGAGAAACCAAGGAAAATTCCATGATGCTTCAGGAATGTAGCGTGGACATTTTCACTTCTGCACTGCTAATAGCTACTTGGATTCAAGATAACTTGACCCATTGGTTGTATAAAAATATCTATTTCTCTGAATTCCCTGACAAACCTTGGAGTATGACTTCCTCTCTAAATAACATATTTAACTCAGAAAAGTGCAAGGCAATGTAAGTCAGGAAACTACAAATTTTAACAGTATGAACATTTTGTAAAATGTTACAGGGAGTTTGATAGAATAACGGTGGTATCAAAAACATGATTTTTTTTTTTGTCCCCCAACAATAGAGTGGAAATTCAATGTTAGTTTAAGGACTGAAGAAAATAAATGCAATGAAATTGTCAGATATATAGTATAGGAAAAGCATTTGAGAAACTCTTTGAACAAAAATATAAGTAGTGGACTCTTTTAGGTGGTATGCATGTGCTAGGTCACTTCAGTTGTGTCCGACTCTTTGGGACCCTCTGGACTGTAGCCTGCTAGGCTCTTCTGTCCATGGGGATTCTCCAGGCAAGAATACTAGAGTGGATTGCCATGCCCTCCTCCAAGGGATCTTCCAGTCCCCTGGGATTGAATCCACAACTCTTACTGTCTGCTGCATTGGTAGGCGGGTTTTTGACCACTAGAGCCACCNTCCGACTCTTTGGGACCCTCTGGACTGTAGCCTGCTAGGCTCTTCTGTCCATGGGGATTCTCCAGGCAAGAATACTAGAGTGGATTGCCATGCCCTCCTCCAAGGGATCTTCCAGTCCCCTGGGATTGAATCCACAACTCTTACTGTCTGCTGCATTGGTAGGCGGGTTTTTGACCACTAGAGCCACCTCGGAAGCCCTTTTGTGATGCTTCCTTTTATAAAACTATGTGTACTACATATATTAATACATAGCCCTTTGAAAGTCCCTTTGAAAATCAACTTTACTGTTCTTGACCTACTAAGAATATGTGTTCTGATAATATTAAGTCCAAAATTGTGCAAGGTCTTAAGCTGAAGTATTTAACTTTCCACACGTTGGTAAAAATTTTAATACTGTGTTTAGTATGATAGCACACTGAATTTTTTAAATGAAATTTTGGTAACATGGGGTGCACAGAGTTAACACAAATCCATCTCTCCAATAAAGACAGCCACCAAGGGTCCTGATCAGGAGGAGTCATAGCTCACCCCACTATCTATCCTCTCAAACCTTCATTTTGGTGTCACCTATATCATGTTAAGCTGGCATAACTCCTTGTGAGTAGGCACAGTGCCAACGTAACAGATGGCTCTAAGCTGGGTATGCCAAGGGACCAGGATGTGCCTCAAGTCTGACTGTTAGAAGTAGAGTTTCTGTCCAGGAGTTTTGTTCATATCAATATTTGTGCACATTTATAGTTTTTATTTTTAAAATTAATGCCCCAGTCTATGTTACACACCCATATGCACACACAGACAACCTCACAATTGTTTTAGAATTTAAAAAATTAAACACTTAACCAAATTTTAAATGTAAACAAATCCAGACTCAATAGCATAGGGCTGATAACATGTGACAGAATATTTAACCTGAGGTCAGTGTTGCCTATCTAGCTACGCTGATAAAATTTAGAAAATATTTATGGATAATATGTGTCACAGTCATTTATTTATTGAACCAGAATTTTTTTTAATTCCTGGTCAAATTTCTCTAAATAAATGTGAATTATATGAAATATATATATTTGAAGAAAATAGATACCAGAGCAAAAAGTTAAAATATCACAGCAGTCACAATGACTTTATTTCTCTTTTTTCATAGCTTCGCTTACTCTGTCCAGCTTAACAAACTCAATCTGTGATCTAAAAGGCAAAGAAAAATAAAATCCCAGCAATTTAGGATTTTATGGCATTATAAATATATGTAAATCCCAAGAGTTTTGATGTTTGCAGCCAATACCTATTTTCTGGATTCTTAACATACAGAATATCAGTAAGTACAAATTTATACCAAAAATGTAGCAGACAATAAAGACCTGAAAGCTAAATAGGGCCAACCTTCCTTGGGAAGAGCAGTCTGAAATCAGTGATATAAATCACTCCCCAAAAAGCAACCAGGGCCAACACCAAACGAAACGTGCTTTCTAGGGCCAGTGTCTTCTAGGACAGTATGTCAAGCAGGTGATATTTTGCAGCCTGCCTGAGTTGAAGCTTTCAGAGTAAAGTCTTTGCCATTCCAGGTAAAATACTTATAAGAAGAGAGCAAACATTTTTTGAAGCACCTATTCCCTGTTCATCCCAGTACTGTGTCCGTCATATAAAGTGACCTTATATAACAATTACAGCCATCGTCTGAGAGTAAACAGATAATCCCCACTTTCCAGATGGGGAAACTGTGTTTCAGAGGGTTAATTAAATTGCCCAAGGTCACACAGATGCTAAATGTTCAGAACTGGTTTCCTCACCCAGATTTTTCTGATTTTAAAAATGTCAGTTCTTTGCACTAGTATCATGATGTTCACCTCTGATGACCTAGCAAATGGAGCCAAACCAACAGGCAAACTTGGTGATTTATTATGGGTCTGGGAGTTGTGTTGGTCTCCTTATCTAAAAGAAGGGGATCTCAAATACCATGGTCCTAAGATTACAGCCAACCTTCCACCAGTCAGTTAGCATTAAGAGAAGCTTCTCTTTAATGCAGAAACTGTATTGACCAGGAACTGAGGAGGAGGTAACTAATTATCTCCAGAGTCTGAAAATAGGAGGATACATCTACTTGAGTAGGGTATTCTATTGACCAAATTTTCATCCTGATGTCTTCTTTTGAGTCCGTTTAAGATCAATTGAATTAATTAAGATTAATTAAAAAGCACCTTGGTGAAAGTGAAAGAGGAGAATGAAAAAAGTTGACTTAAAGCTCAACATTCAGAAAACGAAGATCATGGCATCCGGTCCCATGACTCCATGGGAATTAGATGGGGAAACAGTGGAAACAGTGTCAGACTTTACTTTTTGGGCTCCAAAATCACTGCAGATGGTGACTGCAGCCATGAAATTAAAAGACGCTTACTCTTTGGAAGAAAAGTTATGACCAAGCTAGATAGCATATTCAAAAGCAGAGACATTCCTTTGCCGACTAAGGTACGTCTAGTCAAGGCTATGGTTTTTTCAGCAGTCATGTATGGATGTGAGAGTTGGACTGTGAAGAAGGCTGAGCGCCGAAGAATTGATGCCTTTGAACTGTGGTGTTGGAGAAGACTCTTGAGAGTCCCTTGGACTGCAGGGAGATCCAACCAGTCCATTCTGAAGGAGATCGGCCCTGGGATTTCTTTGGAAGGAATGATACTAAAGCTGAAGCTCCAGTCCTTTGGCCACCTCATGCAAAGAGTTGACTCATTGGAAAAGACTCTGATGCTGGGAGGGACTGGGGGCAGGAGGAGAAGGGGAAGACCGAGGATGAGTTGGCTGGATGGCATCACTGACTCAATGGAGGCGAGTCTGAGTGAACTCCGGGTGTTGGTGATGGACAGGGAGGCCTGGCGTGCTGCGATTCATGGGATCACAAAGAGTCGGACATGACTGAGCGACTGAACTGAACTGAAGATTAGTTGGTGAATATCCATGACTCCCTTTGATCTTCTAGAACTATAAGTGTGAGACGCTAGAACAGATAGAAGTACAATTCATTGCTTTCTGCTATAGGAGCCAAACTTTAAATTTGGTGTGTTCGTTGGTGATAAAGGTAGACCACGTTGAAAATTATTTATCTTAAGGAAAATATGGATTTTGTGAAAATATTTAAAGAATTAGGAAATACTTTATATATTTTTCATTAGAAATATAAATATAGCCAGAATATATAAATATATATTCACTAGAAAATATCAAAATCAAATTATAACAAGAGTTAATTTTAAAAAACAATATTTTGCTAAATCTACTCAGGATTTTCACAGATACTTTTCTAATTATAAGATTAATAGATATTACTCTTCTATAATCCTTTAATTATTACTTTTTTCAATAATTCATTGAACCAATGTCTTTTTTTAACTCAGAGTTTTCTGTTTGGAAAAAAAAAATATAGTGGTCTTCCATGGATTCAGAGAATGTTATAATAAGTTAATGGTGCTCAAGAATGTGAGAGGGGCTAACTGTTTCATTCTTTTAACTCTATTATATTTCCCTTGCAAAATGAAATGTGTTTTTTATGATTTTTATCCTTTTAGTTTCATGGTACATGGCTATACTTGATGCGATTTCAAGGTGATTTTATACAATTTTGTAAATGACTTGTGTTATAATGCACTGAAATACACTGTAAGGTGTTTTAAAATCTGTCATTTCCATTTAGAAGACAACATGCCAAATATTCAATAAGCATGTATAAAGAAGTCGACTTCAGAACCCCTAGTGTGCAGAGAAGCTTGATTGACCTGTCTCCACCTCTCTTCGTTTCCTTCAGGCAAAATGGACTGGAGCTTTCAGAATTCATAAAGGCCTTTGATTTTGAACAGTTAGTACTAAGTTCTATGTTTCAGTTAAGAGCAAAATTTTTACCGATTTGAGGAGCAACTAAGTGGTCGGTATACAGCATGTCACTTACATCCCTTCTGAACACAGTTGATGTAATGGTTACAGGCTTTTTTGTTTTATTTTAACATAGGCTATCCTTTCTAGGTCCCTGAATCATTGAACATGGACTTTGCAATAAAAATTATAATACCTGTTACTTGAGGGGTCTATATTTTTCTTAGGACTTTTACGGTTAACCTGCAGTGCTTTCAAACTTACTAAAATAGCACCAATGCTGTTTACTCTAGTACATAAGTTGTTTAGAATTCATATAGCTTTTCATATTTTTTTTTCAGATCATTCCAGCCACTGTCAATTTCCTCTAATAAAGCTAATCTTCAGTTCTGCATTTAGCCACAGTATGCCAGTACGATTCACATTTTGATTCACCGTAAAATTCTAACTTTTCATATTATTTCATCCCAGAGTTCAAGTTGCTTTACTTAATAGATTGTCCTTTGATCTTATGGAGACAATTGCATTTTACTTCTCTAATGAAGCCTGTGTTATTATAGCCAAGTGAATGTTGCACCAAATGGTAGCAGAAATCCCGAAGGGGAGCAAGCTTTTCTCTACAGAGGTTGGAAAAAGCAATATAATTCATTTTTGAGAGTTAGCAGGCAGTTTGTCCCCAAATCCCTACTTCATGCCATTATCACATTTTGCATTCTTAGCTGTTTTGTAGTGGTGTGATGTATTTTCAAGGTTCTCTGAGTTATTTCTAACACCTCACCAGTTAAATAAGTTCGTGTGGCCTTTATTCAGCAGGCAGAATTTACAATAGGAGCAAAAAGCATGCGGAGTGGCCTCTTGTTTCTGATGTTTTTGGCACAAATTTTGGTCCTCTTATTTACACTTTAATAATTTGAAACTGGCATTTCTGGAAATTAATTTTCAAGGGGCCTCGTGCAATTTATTTAACAGTGAATTAAGACATCGCCAAAATCTCAGTAGTTGAACTAAATGTGAAAGAAGTCGGTAGTTTAAAATTGTATTCTATTCTGTGTATTGTATTTATCTTTAAGGCATTTATCACCACAGTTTTATTGAGTTTGAGTAAAAGAAGGGATTGAAGATGAAGTGTAGAACATGGGGAAGGAAAGAGAAAGCCTAATCCATTCATAGAAACTGAGAAGATTTGATCTGCAGCCATAACCAGCACTGATTTATGAACAGTCCTGTTTTCTGTTAACCATTAATGTCAGAACTCAAGGCTTTATAACCTCTCAGTCATCTGTGTTCCCTCGCCAAATTCTACTTGTACATACAATTAAATGTTATCTACTGAGATCCTCTTGATTCCTCATAATCAAAAGTGATAGCCAGGATGATGCTTTACTGCTAGGATGTCATGGTAAAATAGCCCGAGTTCCCTCCTATAGTCAATGGAGAGCCATTCAAAGTTTTTAATTGAGGGTGGGAACAGGATCAAGTTTGTGTATTAGCCATGCGTTCTTGTAAAAGTGTGGAGGACAGATTGGAAAAGCACAAGACAGGAGGTAGGGGGATTAACCATTGTGAGAGAGATTTGATGGGGTCCGAACTGGGTGAGCATCGCTGGAGGAGGAAAAGAGGAAAAACATTTTAAAAAGAGGAAAAGCATTCTGCACCTCGGATGCAGGATCAGCAGGATTTAATGACTGATTGACTACGAAGAGTGAGGGCAACAAGAAATCTAATGATTTCAGGACTTTGAGAAGATAATCAGACTTATTCAAGAAAATCTATTTCTGGGGCCTATAAATCTGATCAGGAGATGAACACCAAGCCTTTATAGATTGGCAACACTGTCAGCCATCTTCTCAGACCAAATTCTTGGTTCATTGTTAAATGTGAGGCTGAAATCAGCTATTGTGGCAACAGCTCAGATACTGGCCTAAAAGAGCTTCGAAATAATGGATTTTCTTGACGGGTGATAGTATAGAAAATAATCAAGCAATTATGAAATGATCAATAGTAAAAATACTAATAAAAGTAATTCATATCAGAGAAGCCTGTTTCACCACAAATGAAATGTGGCTTCTGTTGTTCCAGCAGAGCAGCTATTTACAGGAATTTGAATTACCAGACGCGGACACAATGATCGCGAACACGACGCCTATCTGTGGTTTTAAAGCTGTGGGGATTGAAGGGGGGCAATCTGGAAAACAAACAGGTGTAAAGATTTCAAGCAATATACAATGTACTTCTCCTTCTGTTTACAAAGCATAATTGGATTTTACATACCATCCTGTATAGTGACTTTAAAATTATTAAATGAGAGTCATAACCAGCAATGCATGCAAAATATTCGTTCATTGTTGTAAACTACAAAAATATTGCTTTTATGCAAAGAGAATGCCATTGTAGAATTTTAAAAGGCATAGAAATAAAAGGCTCAGGATTGGAACGATTTAAACAAATTCACTAGAATATAGTAGATGATTAAAATACAATCTATAATTACATTACACTGGTATCAGGTAAGGATAAAAGCCTATAAATACACTGGGGTCAGGGTAAGCATAAAAAATGAAACAGTTATTTGAATAATCTGAGATCAAGTTGCAGTAATTAAAAACGAATGTATTATTCAAATGAAGGAATTAGGTTACAACACTCCTCGTATGAAAATATTATTGTGACAGACTGAAATAAGTTGGAAATGATTTTGATTAAAAAATGGGTAAAGGAATGTAATAACTTTCACCAGGGAAAAATAGACAATCAGGAAATATCAAAAAAATTTTTTTGGCTGACAGATGAGAGACTAAGACAGGCTAGCTGTTCAAGTGCTTTTTAATACCTTAAACTTCCAACAGTTAAGTTTCTGTTGCTATTTTATTAAAAGATTTAATTTCTCAAATCATTCAAAGTTTCCAATTTCTTTCCAAAACTTTTCCAAAATCCCTTTCTCTCTACTTTTATGAAAGCAATATTTTTTGTAGTTTATAACAATGAAAATATTTTGCATGCATTTCTGGCTACAGTTTTTATTTAGCAATTCTAAAGTCATTGTATAGGATGTTATATAAAATCAATTGGTAAGCAGAAGTTCTCTCTTGTTAGTCTCTCTATATATATTTGTATATATACACACATTTTTGTTTATACTTGTATAAATGGTTTTTTCCTGCAAAAATGTACAGAGGCCTAGGGAAGAGAGCAGGGCTGTTACTGATTACTTTAACATTTCTGATAGGATGTTATTTTGAGGGAAGAATGACCATTTTTATTTAACCTAGAGAAAGCATCACCAGTTAAATATGCAATTGCATGTCATTTATTGAGGAGAAACATACCTTAATGAGAGAACACACACGCACATATCTGTTTCCTCCTGCCTAAAGGTGACAGTCATTTGCATTGTATTCAAGGATTTGTACATTCTTCTTCCATTATTATTTGCAGAAACTGCACAGTTAAATCTTATGTGTATTATCCAATAAAATAAAATAAAATAATCTCCTAGATCTAACAACATCCATACCATCAGCTCCTGGGAAAGTAGAAACACCTATTCAAAGCAGAATGGATTTTTAGTGATTTATGAAGAGATATGTCTCAAAAGAAGGTGATAAAAAGTTTTTCGTAGATAGTTTTGCAATTACATAGGAAGTTTATTTACTAAAGTGAGAGAACATATTTTAATAACACATTTTATATAAATTATTTCCCCAAATTTCATACAATTAGCTTATTTTTGAAAACTACTGGAACAATAAGATGCTACAAATACCTATTAATCTCTTATTCCTGATTCATGGATAATTGGAACTGCTATTCTCCACTGTTTTAAACCTGGAAATGTATAAATATGACTAGAACCACAGAAGCATCTGTAATTCACTCCCTCTTTCCCTCACTTACGATATCATTAGTCACCTATAAGATGTAGAACTTGAAAGATTGATGTTCTATCCATACCACGGGCATTTGAATTACACCCTCATCGTCAAGAGCACCTCCCAAAGGGATAAGAGTCCTTCCCTAAAGTTGACAACTAGGAGAGTTGTTCTGTGTTTGTCAAACTGATGACTTGATTGGGTTTAACTAGTTGAGAGGGTGCTTAACAAAGAGCTCTAGAGTGAGCCAGCTCAGGGTCTAGTCCCATAATTTAGAATTTCCATAAATGTGAAACATTCAAATCTTTAAACCTTTCTCTCAGTAAATATAATGACTCCACTAATCTCAGTAAGTTATTTGGAGAAAAAAAAAAGTGAGATATCAGAGTACATAGTAAGGGTTTAACAGTTACTAACTAAAGTCGTGAGCTACATGTAAACCCTACAGCAGTTCTATACTGGAAGACAAGTCACTCTCATGACTATATGACCTCTAACATGCCCCCTAACTCGTTGGAGCTCTGTTTCTTCATCTCTAACAGGAAGTCTAGAAGCCCTCATATTTCCTACCAGACATAAATATTTACAATCTTATGGGTGACATTCAATGGAGTAAGATCAATGTATGCTAGAGAGGTCTTATTTAATATTTTGTTTTGGAAAGTGAAAGTGTTAGTCGCTCAGTTCAATTCAGTCGCTCAGTTGTGTCTGACTCTATGCGACCCCATGGACTGCAGCACGCCAGGCCTCCCTGTCCATCACCAACTCCCGGAGTTTTCTCAAACTCATGTCCATTGAGTCGGTGATGCCATCAACTATCTCATCCTCTGTCATCCCCTTCTCTTCCCACCTTCAATCTTTCTCGGCATCAGGGTCTTTTCAAATGAGTCAGTTCTTTGCATCAGGTGGCCAGAGTATTGGAGTTTCAGCTTCAGCATCAGTCCTTCCAATGAATATTCAGGACTGATTTCCTTTAGAATGGACTGGTTGGATCTCCTTGCAGTCCAAGGGACTCTCAAGAGTCTTCTCCAACACCACACTTCAAAAGCATCAATTCTTCTGTGCTCATCTTTCTTTATAGTCCAACTCTCACATCCATACATGACCACTGGAAAAACCATAGCTTTGACTAGATGGACCTTTGTTGGCAAGGGAATGTCTCTGCTTTGTAATATGCCATCTAGTTTGGTCATAACTTTTCTTCCAAGGAGTAAGTGTCTTTTAATTTCATGGCTGCAGTCACCATCTGCAGTGATTTTGGAGCCCCCAAAAATAAAGTCTGACACTGTTTCCACTGTTTCCCCATCTATTTCCCATGAAGTGGTGGGACCAGATGCCATGATCTTCGTTTTCTGAATGTTGACCTTTAAGCCAACTTTTTCACTTTCCTCTTTCACTGTCATCAAGAGCCTCTTTAGTTCTTCTTCACTTTCTGCCATAAGGGTGGTGTCATCTGCATATCTGAGGTTATTGATATTTCTCCCCACAATCTTGATTCCAGCTTGTGCTTCGTCCAACCCAGTGTTTCTCATGATGTATTCTGCATAGAAGTTAAATAAGCAAGGTGACAATATACAGCCTTGATGTACTCCTTTTCCTATTTGGAACCAGTCTGTTGTTCCATGTCCAGTTCTAACTGTTGCTTCCTGACCTGCATACAGATTTCTCAAGAGGAAGGTCAGGTTAGTCCCTTAGCTGTGTCCAACTCTTTGCAACCGCTTGTACTATATATAGCCCTTGTGTATGGCATTCTCCAGGCTAGACTACTGGAGTGAGTTGCCATTCTCTTCTCCAAAGGATCTTCCCTATCCAATGATCGAACCCATATCTCCCACATTGCAGGCAGATTCTGTCTGAGCCTGGGGCTTCCCAGGTGGCACTATGGTAAAGAATCCACCTGCCAATGCAGAAGACGTGGGTTCAATCACTGGGTGGGGAAGATACCCTGGAGAAGGAAATGGCAACCCACTTCAGTATTCTCACCTGGAGAATTCCATGGACAGAGGAACCTGATGGGCTACAGCCCATGGGTTTCCCAAAGAGTGGTATTGGAAAGATGATAGGGAAAAACCCAGGTTTCTTTCTCTAAAGATCATTTGTCATCTATTGGGCTTTTCATGTTTTTTGGTGGATTTTTATATTGTTTTCCTTTACAGTCTCTGAAAAACAAATTCAGCCACAAAGGAAACATGGTCATTTATGAAGCACATATTACTTTGTTAAAAATAAAAAAAAGTAGGCCCTTTGCCTTCCTGCTGAGCTAGGTTTAGCTACTCATGCCGGCAACTCAAGATAAAAATCAGGGTCTATCATGAGTTTGTTTCAGCCACCCTTTTCCTTTGATTCATTCTCTAATCACCCACCCCTCCCCCTCCAGGTCTCTTTTTGGTTTCAGTGACCACTTCCTGGCCCAAATGGAACTTCCCACTATGGGATACTTCAGAGATTCAGATAAATGTTCTTCTCTAGAGTAAGAATTCTTTTTCTTCTCTTTTTGTCTTCTCTCTCCTCTCCTCTTTCATTGGGAGGTCAGAGGACAGGGGTTCTATATTTCTGACGCTGCTATCATTTTCTGTATGTCAGGCCTTTGTTGGTTCTCAAAGACTAAAATCTAAAAATGAGTCTTCATCTTGAGCTCTTATTTTTATACTGTATTTCCTTTGCCTGTCTTTCCCTCTTATCACTGTTTATAAAACATTACCACCATTTGTCCTTAGCCTGACCCTACCTCTGTTGAAATCCTTTTAAAGTCTTAATTATATCCTGTCTTGACGTTTTCAGTTCCTTCTTTAGCAATCTTCCACTCCCTAAAATTTTGGCTCTACTGAATACTTCAACTAGATTATTCTGTTGGACCCTTTGTGTACAGAAAAAAAAATGTCATAACTTCAACAATTTATCTCCTTCTTTTACTTTCATCTTAATAGAGATATAAAGAAAGATAACTTAATCTGCTGTGCCTTCCTGGCTTATATTAAGAAAAATTTATTGGGGGGGGGGGCAGGGGGAAAGGTTGCTTCTTTTTTTTTCCTCCCAAAATTCCACCTTCAGTTTCTGTTTATATTTCAATTTTTATCAGGCTTTAGGTAGACTAGATAGAAGGTTGGTCTTTTAACTACCCTTGATCTAGTAAATTTAGAGCTGAAGGAGTGGTTCATGAAAATATTGCAAAGAATTACATCCGGGATTTGCAGAATTCTAACAGATTTACTTCGATCATCTGCTAGGTACCAGGATCAGGGATTCCCTCCCAAGGGCCCTATAGCAGCTTCCTCATGCTATTGACTGAAACACAATTCTGTGTAGGACGGCCAGAGAGATGAACCGTGCAGACTGCTATACTACCCATACAGAAAGTCTTCAAACTTACAAATGCTTACAGAAACAAACAGGAGGAAAAAGAAGATATTGGATTTGATCTCAAGGAAGGTAGCTGGACACCAACCAGAGCCATGTGACTTTCTGCTCAAAAATTTATGTCCAACTCCTATTAAAATAGCACCTCATTTCCAAGGATCTTTCTGTTCTTATAAGCAAAACTGAGATCACACACTTAATGTTTAAGAAACGTGAAACAATAAGCTGTAGTTTCAGTTAGACTCTTCAATTCATAGCTAGACCATAGAGGATACTTTATTACCTCAAGTTAACCTTAGTTAACCTTTCCATTTTCCAACATAATATCTGAGTGATAGCTACTCTAAACCATTAAATCACAAAGCCCATATAGAAATTCAAGACCAAATGCAGTAGTAAAGCAATCAAAATAACATTAAAAAAATAAATAAACCCACTCAGATGATAAAGAAGGTATGACTCAGAGACATGGGTGCTGTGGTGAATTGAAGCAAATACCACTCAGCTCAGAAAGTCATAAAGCAAAGACCCATCTCCAGACTCTTCATCTCAGAGCCCATTTTCAGATCACTCTTTTGCTTACTCCTGGCTCTGGGTAATGCAAATGATTAAGAGTGAAATGTGTTTTTCACCTGGACACTGGTGTGTGCATACCCATTCGCTCAGCTGTGTCTGACTCTTTGCGACCCTGGGAATGTAGCCTGCCAGACTCCTCTGTCCATGGAATTCTCTAGACAAGAATACTGGGGTGGGCTGACATTTCCTGCTCCAAGAGATCTTCCGGACTGAGGGCTCACACCCATAGCTCTTATGTCTCCTGCACTGGCAAGTGGATTCTTTACCACTCTGCCACCTGTGAAGCCCAGACATTGATAAAGTGAAATACATAGATAGATGTAACAGCTTGGACGTCATTCAAGTCCATTTTTCTGATGAACTTCTTAACGAGCTGCACTCTTGAATATGATATTCTGTCACTCTTCCCTGCACTAAACCACACCCTTATGTCAGTGCCCAGCGTGCGTGCAGTGCTGAGGTTAGCCTCCAAGAAAAGGGCCTCCCCCACTGACTCCTCCTTGTTTTTTTCACTTGATTGAGACTCATACCTAAAGGTGATCGATAAAATGTGATATAAAACACGAGTTTAGTTCAGTCGCTCAGATGTGTCCGACTTTTTGTGACTGCATGGACTGAAGCACACCAGGCCTCCCTGTCCATCACCAACTCACAGAGCTTGCTCAAACTCATGTCCATCGAGTCGGTGATGCCATCCAACCACCTCCTCCGCTGTCGTCCCCTTCTCCTCCTGCATGAGAATGTCATCCCCATACTCCTCCTGTATTTTACCACATCCTGTTACAACAGAGTCCAACCAAGAAGCATCAGTGAAACACTGAGGATCAAGACTTTTCCCCCCTTTATTCTTAAAGGCAGTGATAACAGTACATTTTTCTATCTCCAGACAACGCTAGTCTGAGGACATTTGCACCCATTTGGGGATAAAGACAATGTATCTTATTATTAACTTTGCTGAAAACAATTGATAGCACTCTTGAACGTAGCATTGACCCTTTTCTGCAAATTAATGCACAATAAAATTTATCATTCCAAGCTGCACAATGAAAATGGAACAGAAGGCCATACAGTCTTAGAGAAATCATTTGGCTCTGGTTTTATCATCACACGAGCAAAAATTTGCGATTTTGCAGTTCATTCCCCTACGATCACCCACTCATCTGCAACAGCCTTGGCAGGAGGCCACCTGCCTTCCATGCTGCCCTTCCTAACTCGACTGTCAAGGGCCGACCTTGAAAGATGGATTTTCAAAGCCCTGGGCAGAGCCACAACTCCTGTTCTGTTTGTGGAGTTGCAGTGATGTGTAGCCCCATTTCTTCCTTTGAAATTATTCGACATGCTATTATACTGACTGAGCACTTGTTTTTAATTTCTGAATTTTCTTAATGCTAATATAATTTGTAAGAAATGCTAAACAGTCTTTGATGATAATAAGATTATACAGAAGCTTCTTGCTTAGTCACTCAGTTGTGTCTAACTCTTTGCAACCCCATGGGCTGTATGTAGCCTTCCAGGCGCCTCTGTCCATGGGTTTTCCCAGGCAAGAATACTGGAGTGGATTGCCCTTTCCTTCTCCAGGGGATCTTCCTGACCCAGGAATTGAACCCATGTCTCCTGCATTGCAGGTGGATTCTTTACCACTGAGCCACCCAGAAAGCCCCTATGTGGTAGGCTAGATTGTACAAATTCTAAAAACACATGCTTTAAGCAGGTCTTACAAATGATTGTAGGATGCAATATGATGTTTATTAGGCAGCCCCATTGAGGATTTCAAACCCACTCTTCACTCAGTTTAGTGGGATTTTGCCTAGGAATTAAACAGTTGAAAAAGTCTTTAGAGTTTAAGCCTCGGTGTAAAGCAGCTCTTTAATTGGGACTCTGATCCAAGATTTCCACTTAATAATGACATTGAGAATGTCATGTGACCATGGGTATCTTTGCCATGTGGAAGGCTAAGTTAAAATCAAGTAAAGAAAAGCCCTCAATGATAGAAAGATAGCAAGATGTAGGAAAAGGTGAGTGTAGAAGGAATTTATGAAGACACTCAGGTAAAATTCCTTACACTCTTTGTCACTAGAGGAAACAAAATACTGTTAGTTATTACTGCTAGTAATGGCTATTACTGCTAGTAATGGTAACTTAAGAATTGAGGTTTTAAAGTTCAGAGCAGTTTTCTCCCAGTTGGAGGAGGAGAAGGCAGGCAAGAGAAAGGAGATGAAAAACAGAAGGACATGATTTCAGACAGACCTTCTACAGGGTATATTTAGTTTTCTGGGGACTCAGAGGTGGCGCTAGTGGGAAAGAATCTGCCTACCAGTGCAGGCTGTACAGGCTCGATCCCCTGGTGGGGGAGATCCCCTAGAGAAGGATATGGCAACCCACTCCAAATTTTTGCCTAGAAAATTTCATGGACATAGGAGCCTGGCAGGCTACAGTCTATGGGGTCACAAAGAGTTGCACATGACTTAGCATGTTTGCAATTTAGTTTTACACATATAATCACCTTTATTATTCAAAGCTGGTTTTGTTTTTTTTTTAGCACAGACACATAATTCCCCACAACATTCAAGGCAATACATGTGTCTCCCTAATTATTAAATATTCAAAGAGTTATATTATAGAAGGTCTTTAAAACATCCGTGACTGCAGATTATAAACTCATTCAATAATAAGTGCTTCGTGTGCTCTAAGAAAGTCAGGTGCTAAAAGAGCATGGTAATGACAGTTGTCTTCTTTTAAACAGAACATTCTTTTGATGAGTTTACATCATACTTATTCTTCAGGAACACAGGTTCTTTTCCCGTTTCGTGGGGGAAACAAAATTTTATGTTTTCTTATCTTGACACAAGCTCAAGAGTTGAATTCAGTGCCATTTAGATGGGCATCAGACAGTATATAAATTATCACAGAGTTGTTTAGTCAATTAGCAGAAATCTTTGGGGATTATAAAGCTTGGTGTAGCAACTTCACATTTAGGATAAAATAGAATTAAATAAAAGCCATATTTTCTTCAGGTTGGGCGCTTAGAATGCACCGAGCGCCATCTGCTGGTAAAACTATTTTCTTACCAAAACTGAGTGCAAATGGGAGACCAGGTACACATACCTCAAAATAGAGATTTGTGAAGAAAATCAAAGAGTATCTATGCAGTATAAATAATCCTCATTTCACATGAAAGCATCCTATTGTAATCTGTTATATGACAATTCAAAATTTTGCCTTAATAAAGATCCAGCAACGCTTCAAATAAGCTGAGTTTCCATATTTTAGAAGAGACCGTCATGAACATTCTAAGCCTGAAGTAATAACTATAAAAGTTTTCTAGTTTCACTTAAATCATGATATGAACATATCCAATTAGTGCAAAAAAATCAACAAATTTTAAAACAAACACTATAGCACCATTTCTTTCTGTATATATGGAAACAGTTAATGAACATAAAAGTTTAATCTTAGTCATCTTTAACATTGAATTAGAAGTTGAATTTTTTATAGTGTTTTTGTTCATTATGTAAGACATTATGTGTATGTGTGCTAAGCTGCTTCAGTTGTGTCTGACTCTGTGCAACCCTCTGGACTCCAGCCTGCCAGACTCCTGTCCATGGGATTCTCTAGGCAAGAATACTGAACTGGGTTGCCATGCCCTCCTCCTTGTAAGTTAACATAAACACCTTCCCTCTTACTCTGCTGCTAAGTCACTTCAGTCGTGTCCAACTCTGTGTGACCCCATAAACGGCAGCCCACCAGGCTNGACTCCAGCCTGCCAGACTCCTGTCCATGGGATTCTCTAGGCAAGAATACTGAACTGGGTTGCCATGCCCTCCTCCTTGTAAGTTAACATAAACACCTTCCCTCTTACTCTGCTGCTAAGTCACTTCAGTCGTGTCCAACTCTGTGTGACCCCATAAACGGCAGCCCACCAGGCTCTCCCCTGTCCCTGGGATTCTCCAGGCAAGAACACTGGGGTGGGTTGCCATTTCCTTCTCCAATGCATGAAAGTGGAAAGTGAAAGTGAAGTCGCTCAGTTGTGTCCGACTCTTCGCGACCCCATGGGCTGCAGCCTACCAGCCTCCTCTGTCCTTGGGATTTTCCAGGCAAGAGTACTGGAGTGGGGTGTCATTGCCTTCTTTGTTCCTCTTACTCTATATAATATTTATTAATTTTAAAAGTTCTATGTCCAGAGAATCTCAGTATCTTGATAAACGTCTCAAAGGTAGGACAAGAAGGAAATACAGTACTTCTAGAAGGAATTCTGCTTCACAGTGTCTTAGAAGATTTTTGTGTTATTTAAAATACATGTTGAATTTTTGTTCTAATACTCGATGTCTCTGAAATTCAAAGACACATAGTAACATGCACTTCTGCCAGCTTCAGGTCCTCCATAACTCACGTAGAAAATTAGATTCACTGTTTGCCATAAACCTTGTCTCCTGACCATATAGCTCCTAACCCAGTTATATGAGCAGCCATTTCCATTGTTCCTCTGAAAGCAATTATTAGTTCTGTTACATTTAACAGTAGATTGTAAAGAAAAATAATTACAGAAAATCTCTTAGAAAAATGAAATAAAAATATAAACATTATTTTAAATTATAATAAAAAAAAAAACCTGCCACAAATTGTTATCCCCAGGATTTGAACCTTAATAACAGGAGTTGGTTATTGCACATAATAATAAATAGCTTATCAGTAGATTTATTGAGTTCTTAATGAGAAATAACATGTTCTCTGTAAAGGAATAATTTTTTGAAAAGGAACATCCTCTGGACAGCAAAAAGATGAAAAAGTGTAGTGTGTGTGTGTAATTTAAAAATAGCAACATGAGGACAGCTTGTGTGTATGTCTTTATTTTTAATAAATGATATATTCTTAAGAGAAAATTAGAATAAACATACTTAAAAGTTAATAAACTTTGAGCAAGCATGGAATGATTTTGTCTGTTCAGAGAGAGGTTTCCAGAAAAGCACAATATAAAAGGAATTTAACCCCTTTTCCTAGTTTCTTCCTTCTGTGGAGGCATCTGGTCAGCACCTGAGGGACAGGATTTCTTCTAAAAACAAGGAAGGGCTTTGTTTTTGTTTTAAACTTTTATTTTGTATTGGAGAATAGCTGATTAACAATCAACGTTGTGATAGTTTGGGGTGAACAGCAATTAGGGAGTTGGGGATGGACATGTACACACTTTCGTATTTCAAATGGATAACCTACCGTATAGCACTTGGAACTCTGCTCAATGTTATGTGGCAGCCTGGATGGGAGGGCAGTTTGGGGGAGAACAGATGCATGAAGATGTATGGCTGAGAACAAGGAGTGTTTGACCATTCAGACCCACTTTATTGAAAACCATCTTCTGGGAGGAGACTTCGGGGGAAGCCTCCCTAAGCGCTTGCAGTCCTAGAACAGGGAAGCCCTCCATCCGTGGTCTAGACAGAGGATTGCAAACGCAGCGCCTCTGCCAGCCCCTTGCCTCTTCTGCCCTTCAGCTACCTGGCCTTGCAGCCCCACAACATCCTTTCGGAGGAGTCTATACTTTTAAACTGACTCCCTGGAGAAGTTTAATGAGCCTCTTAGAATTAAAAAAAAAAAAAAAAAAGGCAAAACAAAGCAGTATAATGGAAATGGACAAGCTGCAAAAGGAATAGAGAGGTCCATTCCCAGCCTGGTGCTGGGGGCTTTCATCAGGAAACGACGATGGACGTTGCACAGAGCTTTGGAAGGAGGAAAGAAAGAAATTGAAAACAGCTTCCCGGGATGAACTTGTATAATTTATTCCTCTGCAAAGCAGTAGGCATAATGTTTCATTTTATTTCCCCTCTGCTTTTTTTTTTTTTTTTTCTCCTCCACCTAATTTCTGAGCATTCCCAGGCTAGGCAAGAATGAAAATTAAGCCTCCCCAACACAGGAGTCGTAATGAAAGTGCGGGACGCGCTCAGATTATTCATAAACTCGCAAGTTGTGTATTTTGGTGGAGATTTCCTCCCTTCTGCTCCTGATTGCTGATGAAGAATGGTATTTTAATAGGCAGATGGTAAAGACAATTACAGTTAGGGGCTCAGCTGGGAGTTACATCAGTTTATTGCAAATTATTAGTTGATAAATGCTTTTGTTTACAAGCAGAGTCTTAAGCAGCTTTGTAATCAGTTTATCAACAGCAGGTGGAATCTTGACAGATTGCCTTTGGGGTGTAATGTCACCTGTGGGCTAGTTGTTTAAAACTTGATGGTCAGGCAGCCAGACAGTCTGATAGCCACCTCATGGCACCATGGCAAGCTCCTGTAAAATCGGGGCACAGTCCACCTTAGACTAGAGCACAAAGCCCAGGGATGCTGAAAAGATTCTATGAGCAAATCTTTTCCTGTTGAAATCCCATAAAAACATCACACCTCTTTGCCTAAAACCTCAAATAGGATACCTGAGTTTCATGACCTTCAACATGTAAGTTCAGAAGATTTTCTAGGCAGTGCTGTGTACTGTGCTAAGTTGCTTCAGTCCTGTCTGACTCTTTGTGACCCTATGGACTGCAACCTGCCAGGCTTCTGTCCATGGGATTCTCCGGACAAGAATACTGGAGTGGGCTGCCATGCCCTCCTCCAGGGGATCTTCCCGACCCAGGGATCGAACCCATGTCGCTTCCGTTTCCTGCATTGGCAGGTGGGTTCTTCACCACTTGCGCCACCTGGGAAGCCCCCAAGGCAATGCTGAGTGCCTTCTTATTAACTAAGCAAAACTTTCTGCACCTACACACTTCGGCAGAAACCTGGAACTGATCACAGAAACACTGTTTACTTTTCTGAAAGGGACTTCCTGTGCTTCTTCAAAGGGAAAGGTAAGTAAGTATTTCAGTGGGCAACGTTTTCTTACAGAAAAAAAAAATATATAGAAGTTCTGTTGGGAGAATACACACCAAGAGCCAAAAGACCTGGTGGGGATCTAGTACCAGTTCCGGCCAGGGAATGCGCTCTAATAGGAGGGTAGTTTAGGAAACACACTTGTTTAACCAAGCTGGCTTTGATTTCGTTGACTATAAAATGGGATGATAGTATTTCCTGTTTGTCACACGGATAATCCCTCTCAATTAATGAGGGTGTTCATGTTTCTTTATTCTGAGTTCTGTCAAACCAATGTTATCTGTTGAATTTATGCTAAATAATATAGCATATAATATTTAAAATGACAATTCACAGATGATGTTCTTAAGCCCACTTCCAAAAGACTTGCTGAAAGAGGGTGCTTTCAATGTAGCATTTTGGCATAATGCATTGTTGTTGTTATTAAATCACTAGGTCATGGCTGACTCTTTTGTGACCCCAGGAACTATAGCCCACCAGGCTCTTCTGTCCGTGGGATCTCCCAGGCAAGGATATTGGAGTGTGTTGCCATTTCTTTCTTCAGGGGATCTTCCCGACTCAAGGATCAAACCTGCGTCTCCTGCATTGGCAGGCAGATTCTTTACCACTGAGCCGCTGGGAAAGCCTTCAATAACACGTTACCAATACAGTATTTACTAGTTTGTTTGCATTGCTGTAAGGACACGGTTTATAAAACTGAGATGTTCAAAGATATATCCTTGAAAAGAGTCACTTGATCTTAAGCGAATGAACAAACTCACGTCTATGTAATTTACTCTCACACTAACAAAGTAAATTTGGGGCTTAATCGAAACAAAACTACTCCAGTATTCTTGCCTGGAGAATCCCATGGACAGAGAAGCCTGGTGGCTATAGTCCATGGGGTAGCAAAGAGTCGGACATGACTGAAGCAACTTGCACAGCACAAAACAGTCATTTTTGTTCTTACCGACTATTAATTTGTATGTTTTTATTTCCTGATTGACAAGCAAAACTTATCAAGCTAATTGGAAAGTAGCTCCTGAAGTCAGAATCAGGTTTCATAGCTGGAATTAGATATTTCATATCCTCTAAAATATTGACATAATCCAGGAAAGTCTTTGGAAATGTGACTCCAGCTGATAAATTTTAAATCATATATAACATATGTGTAAAAGCAAAAATCTTTCTTCTCAATCTCAGAAATACCGTTAAGTACGTCTATTCATTTATCTCGCTGCCTTCTTCTTTCTAATTGTATCTGAGATTCTCAATTAAGATCCTAAAATTGCAGAATAGAGTAAATCTTACTTAAACTGACCACATCAGTCAGTAAAGTTTGTAATTTTCATGTTGAGTTCACATAACGCTACTTAAAAATATTTGGGAGAAAAGCAGAGTGTGAAGTTTTATTCTCACATCAACATTCAGCACACAGTATTCCGTTCCCAATTTGCCAGTTTTAAGCAATTAAATGTTCTGTTGACATCACAGGAAAGGCTGAAGAATGAAAAGCCTTGCTATCTTAAATTGTAAATTGTGTTTTAATATAAAGCTCATAAAAAGTTGGTTTCTTTGTTTTCTGTAATCAAGTTAATGAAAGATGAATCGTGCATTTGGCAAGTGATTCTGCCATGTGTCCATCCCTCTTGGTTGCAAAAGGCAAAGAAGAATTAAAAACAAAATCCCTTCTCTTCTTTGGCACCCCCCGAACCAAAGGCACACTCTAGAGTTGCTGGTCAAGTCTGATTTTTTTCCCTCCTTCTCTCAGGAACTGCTAGGATGTTCTATAAAAAGATGTCGGGAAAGCCAGCATGGGAAAGTTAAATGCCCCAAAACGCCCTGCATTGCCTATAAGTACAAATGAAAAATGTTAAAGATTATTTAAAAACAGGAAAGACCTTTTGCAAAATGCTTTTGATTTATTGCTGTGTATGGTTCAGATCTTTATCAATTATCCTCACTCTATTTTATTCAAAAACTATTGTAGACGATGACTTGGCATGTTGCTGCATACGAAAAAAAGGCATTAATCAACTCTAAATAAACAAGTGCAGAGATCTATCTAACAACTATGAAGTAGTTAATGCATTTTAAAGCAATTTTATTCTAGAAAGGAGGTCTAAAAGAGTAGTGCTTAATTATCTGGACTCCTCTGTGCTGGGCTCCCTTTTGATTGTATTAATGAAGCAGCTGGCCCATTGTTTCCCTTTAATTCCTCTATTGTTTTAAGAATATGTCACAGCTCTTTATTCTTTTATCAGGTGCTGTGCAGGAGGACCCACACAATACCTCATATTCCTACTGTATTTGCCAATGCACAAAGAAACCTCCACAGCGGTTTGCAAAGAAGGGGCACACATAATTTATAAGTTCTGTTCCTTGCACTACTCCACTGTCAAGAATTTCAACAGTATTGGATTAGAATTCATTATAAAATTGGTATTAAAAATCCTGGCTACATATAGATACATGTGCTGTGTGAATGTCCCTACCTTGAGATCTAGGTAGTAACACCTGCGATGTTGAAATGGGACATTTATTTAGCTTTAGAGGAATTATTCTGCCCAATCCCTTCCTAGTTGTGACAAGACTAAATTTCGTAAGTGGGCATCATGTTGGATTTTCAAATTATTTAGGGTTTTTTCTGCTTCTAGAAACAATGTGTGTGTGTATGTGTGTGTGTGTGTGTGTGTTCAACAGCCCATTTATTCCCCCAGAGAATGGATTTATGCTAGTGTGCCTAAAGAGGATCATGGTTTACTCTATGCTGCTGCAACTGCTAAGTCACTTTAGTCGTGTCCGACTCTGTGTGACCCCATAGACAGCAGCCCACCAGACTCCCCCGTCCCTGGGATTCTCCAGGCAAGAACACTGGAGTGGGTTGCCGTTTCCTTCTCCAATGCATAAGAGTGAAAAGTCAAAGTGAGTTGCTCAGTCGTGTTCGACTCTTAGCGACCCCATCGAATGCAGCCCACCAGGCTCCTCTGTCCATGGGATTTTCCAGGCAAGAGTACTGGAGTGGGGTGCCATTGCCTTCTCCAGGTTTACGCTATAGAGCAATGTATAGTCTTTCTTAATTGAACTCTGATCACTTGACCACCTTCTTCTAGTATTTTACATACGTGAAGGAAACAGACTTTTAGGTTAATGTGGAAATATCACTGTACATCTTAAGGAATCAAGATGCTGTAGGAATTTAGTATATATTTTACACCAAAGCTATTTTAAAATGCTGGTTAATTTATGCGTAATTACCTTTTCTCTAAATTTCCATGAAAATCACACACACACACACACACAAAATCACCCACAGTAAAAAATTTCAAAGATCTGATTCCCATAGACTTTCTCTTTTTACATACATGAGTTTTTCTTTGTTTTTTTCCCTGTCAGATGTCTGTATTTTTGGAGACTGTTTCATTGATTTTCCCCCTTAGTGTTCCCAGTCCAATAAAGAGAAGTAAGCTTTAATGACTTAATGCTATGTAGTAAAAGTTACCAACTTCAACTTTTAAAATATCCTTAGAAAATCCATTAGAATCAATTAGTATTGAAAACCACTGATTTCCTTGTATATTGTTAGGTGAGTGTGTGTGGGTTTGGGGTTTTTTTAAGCTCAAAATAAAGTTCCAAACTGGTATCTCTAATTGCTTGAGGCTCCTTATCCTTATACGTACTGAGGCAGACTAATATTAATACAGAATCTAAATGTGATTTAATTGGTTCAATTTGCTGTATATTTTCATGCTAAGCTTAGGTCCATATCTTGATGAGCCCAGATGTCGTTGTGTTCAAGGTTTATAGCTTCACGTTGCTTGCATTTCCTTATTTTTACAAAGCAAGCGTCTATCAATCACACAGATAAATTAGAAAGACACATGTATAGTCATAACACATGGAAAAGATTTGTCAGCGTGCTATGTAATTATTAACCTGATTTTTACCATTGTAAGGAAGCATGAATTGCAGATAGCATGGGCGAAGTTAAATGCTTTTATACTGGATACATTTTGCTTATACAGAACTCTATAGGTATGGTTGAACAATATAATTGAAGCTTTGTCAGCTCGGTAACCTAGCAACAGATAATACTGTTAGGTTACTGAATTGCTCCTGGTTGACAAGTAGGGAGTATTTTTGTGTTTATCATGTTTGCTAATGATGGGATCCTTTCCAAAAGGCTTGTCTTAATCTTAATTAGAGTTTATCAGCAGAGGTCTGCCTGACATTGTGCAGACACTGATTTCATAAATAATAAAAAGTGCAAGTGAAAAATTTGGCAGGATGGGGAGATATTCAAGGCCACCGCTTCTAGGAAGAGGAGCGTGAATTTCCAAAATATAATCGAGTTTGAACTGTGACTTTATTCTTTATTATCAAAACTTGTAGTACACTTCACTGCAACTTTGACAGCAATTATGAGAAGAATTTCTAAGCTTCCTGTTAGGAACCATATCTGTTTGTACAAGAACTTTGATCATAAACATTACTTAGAACAGCAAGTACGTGGTTTTTTAAGAACGTCAAGGTCTGGGTAGTTATTACTTTCTATGGAACCTTGAATGTATTTGCCCTTTATTTATGAAGGGAGTGGTGTGTGGGTGTGGAGACTGGGGAGAGTGACTGCATTTGCAGCACTAGAGGAAGCAGAGAATCCGAAAATAATCTTTCCATTTGGTAGAATCAAGGAAGCTATCAGCTGCTTTAGTGCCTGATGTCAATTGGTAAAGACGTCATGCCCAGGCAGTAGGAATCTGATTTTTTTCCCCTCTGGTTTGCATAATAAGATCTTTTAGGTTTTATTTTTCTTTGCAATGTTATTAATCATTTCTAATAATAAGTTACACATCTTCCAAATAATAAAGAGTTAAACATTGTAAAGCTGAATACAATTCACAAATTAACTAAATTCCTAACTGGTTTATGCAGTTGAAGGGTGATGCAAAGTCATTACCTTCTTCATCCACTTTTCTACACCTTTTCACTCATCATGCCCATATTTTTCAAATATTATTCAAAGCTATTTTCAGTTGTCACTTTCTGAGTTTCAGAGTAGACATCTCTCTATTGAACTGTTTGAACAAGTCTATGAAATATTTGATTATCAAGAGAGAGTTTTTTGTTCCTAGAGTTCCACTCTTTCTACTCTGTACACACTGTGAATAGTTTACCCTTATGCCAGTGATCCTTAACTCTGGAAGTATAGGAAGCCTTTCAGGGAGCTTCTGAAAAACAATGAAGCCCGGACCTCACTCCTAGTGATTCTGATTTGATTGATCTGGGGCAGGACGCAGGAACCAGTGTTGATGAAGAGTTCCCAGGTGAATGTACTGAACAGCCATGGTTATAAAGAATTTTGATGCCTTTTAGTATCCAACTCAACTTGGGCAAATGCTATATCCATATTTAATAGGTGTGAAAAATTTACACTAACACTCAGCACTTCAGTTCAGTCGCTCAGTCCTGTCCAACTCTTTGCGACCCCATGAATCGCAGCACACCAGGCCTCCCTGCCCATCACCAACTCCCGGAGTTCAGAGTTCACTCAGACTCATGCCCATCGAGTCAGTGATGCCATCCAGCCATCTCATCCTCTGTCGTCCCCTTCTCCTNAAAACTGACCTTTTCCAGTCCTATGTTGCTAATGGAGTTACCATCGTCTGGTTTCCCATACCAGAAATGTCTATATCATTTTCAACAATTTCTTTTTTCTTGTCCATCTCACGAAATCACCCCAGTCCTCTCTCAGCCATGTCTCTGGAAACTGGCCCTTTTCTACCTCACAATTTACACTTCTTACAACTGAACTAAGTACAACAGCCTCCTAATATCCTTTGAGGTAACGTTTCCTACCCCTTCAGTTTATTCCCCTCATGACCCTCAGATCCATATTCTGAGGGGGAAAAGCTCAGGTCAAAAATTTGTTCATTCATTCACTGAAAAAAAAAAGCATACCATCTCCCCACCATGAGCCAGACACAACTGTTTTTATGTTACATCAAAACTGTCTCACCTTCTTCTAAATTTTTTGTGGGAGGAAGCCTTGATTTGTAATGTTTCCACTTCTGATAGCAAATGCTACAGCTCTCACAGCGGCTAGTATCAAGTTACCAGCTTGACATCAACAGCACACAAAACTCCTGACAGTTGAACATCCCACCCTGTGATCCAGAACAGGCTGGTTCTGGCACCCCACTTCCCATAATCCACCTGTTTCCTCCCTCAGGCTCCAAGCTCCAGATTTGCCAGCCCCTGGGGCTCTTCCGTAACCCTGATCTCACACCCATGTACCTTTCTCTGCCAGTAATGATGCCAGCCCCCCCAACACACTTCAGCTAGTTTACCTGTATTCTTCTTGAGTTAATTTTAAAAAAAAGAAAGAAAGAAAGAAAAAAGTCATCTTGAGTGCCTTGCCTGACTCCCCCAAGAAGTCTCAGCTCTTCACCTCTCTCACATTTTCTTTAGCACTGGAGCATGGCACCAGCATATACTATTATAATTCATTTATATGTGTACGTTCAGTTTGTACATAAGTTGTGTGTGAAGCCAAAGCACCCAGCCTGGCACACAGTGGAGAGTTCAGTGAATACTGAACTGAATGATTCATTGAAAGACTAAATCCTAAAACAGCTGACTTTCTCATCAAACCTGCAAAGTACATTTCAGTCCAATTTAGCCTTTTAAAATGACATGCTCTGATGAAACNTTGTACGTAAGTTGTGTGTGAAGCCAAAGCACCCAGCCTGGCACACAGTGGCGAGTTCAGTGAATACTGAACTGAATGATTCATTGAAAGACTAAATCCTAAAACAGCTGACTTTCTCATCAAACCTGCAAAGTACATTTCAGTCCAATTTAGCCTTTTAAAATGACATGCTCTGATGAAACCATAATATAAAATAGTAAAGACAATAAAATATGAAACATTACTGAACATGTCCAAAAACATATGTATTACCGCTGCCAGGCTCCCTAATAATGTAGAAAAATGATTTTTTTGTTTATTTTTTGAAGAAGTTTTTCTACATATTTCTTTATTCTTTTTTTAATTGGAAGATAATTGCTTTACACTGTTGTGTTGGTTTCTGCTGTCCAACAGTGGGAATCAGCTATAGGTGTACATATATCTCCTCCCTCTTGCACTTAATAATCTGTGAATTTTCTTTTCTTTTCTTTTCTTTTATTGACTGGATCTTTTGGGTTCAAAGTTTGAGCACAAGTATTCGGAGTCATCTTGCTATGGAGCTCACTGCTGTGATAAAGATAAGCTGCGTGGTATCTTCTCTAAACTATTGATTTCTCCTGGGTACCTGAATTCACTTTTCCTTTGTAAAACATAGCCAGAGCTAGATTTACCAACAATATAAATTTATCAAAAATGGGAAACTATCACCAGTAATATAAGTTATGCAGTTCAACTCCGAAATCCTGTGACTCCAAAAGACCAGACTAGGAGGCTGAACTGCAGTGCCTGCCTCTGCCCTCCCCACCTCTCTATTACACGGACTCACTTAATAAGCAGTTTCCCAGAGGAAAGATGAGGTGCAGATGCTACCTTGTCCAGAGCCGGGAGTAGCTGGGATCTGTATGCACATCAGAGAAGGCAGAGCAGCCAAATGCAGCAGCCGCCCAAGAGGTGTCACCAGCAGAAACAGCACCAACTTAGCACTTTCCACTAATTCCATCATCAAATTCCATGATGATGCCTATTTAGCTTCTGCATTTGTAAATCAATCGATACCAAAATGAATCGTTTTACAACTTTGGCAAATTTGTATTCTTTCAGATATGTTAGAGCCAAAGTGGAAAAAAAAAAAAAAAGTGGTTGTTTTCTAGTCCTTTAGTAAATGTGTTTTCCTTGGAAATTTTCACATAAATTTGAGGTCGGTAATTTTAGCTTTATTTTTTCACAAACATACTGTCACAAATGGTGTCTTGTTTGCTTGCCTTTAGCATTTAATCAGCTGCTTTAATTAACCGTCCCAGGTCTCTCTGAAATGATGTCCTGAATCTTCTAGTCAACTGTGCCCTATCATATGCTGTTGTTATCTTTTCCACCCGATTTTTACCACAAGTTGTTTAAAAACTATGATCTCTTTGAGGGTGGAAAAAATGAAGTGCAGTTGAAAAGGCAGTTACTCTGAAAGATAAACAGAGCAATATTACTTATCAGAATGGATACAATTTTTGCTTGCTTAATGAGTACAATATATAGCCTTGCAGTATATACACAATGAGAAAAAAAGCTTTATAACATATCAACTATGCCATATTATTTCAGGCATAACTGTATAGGATACGTATCTAGGCCTGAGAGTGTAGATAACAAAATATAAGTGCTTTGCCTGTCTAAACATGTTAAATAAATGAGCATTTGCTATCGCATTCCAATACATTAGAAGATGTACTTGCATAGTTAATTTTCTTTTTAATGCACCACACGTGATCATTTGAAGCACCGAGCCAGAGTCTATCTTAGTGTTTGAAGAAAGGGTTCTTTTCACTTAAACAAATCTTTATTTAAATAAGCCTTTTTGAAAAGGATCTTTGGTGTATCTTCTTTTCAGGAAGTTCACTCAGGGTAAAGGAAGATAAAGAAGCTGTATTATAAGAAATATTATAAAAATAAAGATCACTCAGCATCCGCCCCTCCGGGGGAAAAAAAAAATGGAAGCAGACATATGCAGAGAACAAAACTAACTGGAATTCCATTTAAACTTTCTAAATTTTAGGAACTTTGTTTACTTGCTTTGCAGTTTTAGATATCATATATATATATACCAGTATCAATATCTGATATATCAGTGTCTGAGAAAGAGAGAAAGAGGAGTAAGGCACAGGAAGAGGCTCACTTGGAATACTTTGTGGTTGGATCCCTACTATGCTTGTTCTTAGGCAGTATATACCATGTAATAGCACGGTTAATGATTAAGTCAAGCACCAGAAGGCAAAAAGTTGTCAACGTTTTGACAAAACTCTGTACAGATTATGCCTATACTTGGTCCTTAGTCTTCTCCCACTGTTGATCACTGAACAGTACATTTCATGCAAGAAATATCATTTTCCACACAGGAGGTATGAAAATTCATAAAAGGAAACCTCACTAAAATGGAGTAGGGAAATCAGATGCAGGAGCTGGTAAGTACCACTTAACTTCAATACAAAGCCCAACAGGAAGAGATGGACTTTGTATCTCCATCAGGAAGTGAAACTATTTAATGCCGCTCAGCTGGAGGTAGAAAGCATTTCTCATCACCTGACAACAGCTCAGCCAATGAAAGTCTGTAACAACTCAGCCAATGAAAAGCCACTATATTTCAAACTTCCAGTTTCCAATGGACTTTTGGTTTATCATAGCTCTCCAACTTCCCCTTCTCTATAAAAAGTTTCCTCTCTTTTGTTTTACTAGACTTTCGTGTGGTTTGCCATAGTTGCCTGTCTCAAATTGCAGTTCTTTGCTATTATAAACCCATGTCGCCGGTAAAATAACTGGCTGTTTTATTGTTTTAAGTGAACAAAGGGAAGAGGAGGGCAGCTGTTGTCTTGATCCAACACTCCACCCAGTAGAAACTGATGTGAAAAACAGGAGAAGGTGCGATTGACATCAATCCAATGTACAGCAGGCTGGAGCATTCTGTGTCAATTCTGTCTTTCTCTTCCTTTTTTTTTCTTAATAGGGGGTCAGCTTTGGTGCACGACTACGAAGGCCATCTCTGAGGGTGAAGAGCTAATTGCTTTTGTGGTGGATTTTGACTCAAGGCTACAAGCTGCCAGTCAGATGACTCTTACAGAAGGGATGTACCCGGCGCGCCTGCTGGACTCAATTCAGCTGCTTCCTCAGCAAGCTGCCATGGCTTCTATTTTGCCCACAGCTATTGTCAATAGTAAGTTTTGAGTGCAATAGCCCAGTACAATAGCTTTGGAGCGGTGATGGGTATTTATGGGAGAGAAAAAAATAATGTCTACTGACAGGCAACCCGGGATAGAGTTTTCCTCCAGTGCTGTGATTTTATTTGATCTTCTCTCCAACTTTAACTCTGTGTGTGTGTGAGAGAGAGAGATCACTTCTCATGGGAATATAAAAAGAACTTGAATTCATTCATTTCACGTTGGATTCCTGAATGTCACAAACGAAAATCTGATATTTTATACTAAGCAATGTTCAAGGCTATTTAGCTATAAGAAGCCCAATATCTTTCACTGATGCTCCTGTGGTAGAATAATTTTGGTATTAAGAGCCAGAGAGTTAAATCATAAGAAAAAGGAAACAAAATCAAATTTGATTAGATATACTGCTGCTGCTGCTGCTGCTAAGTCGCTTCAGTTGTGTCCGACTCTGTGCAACCCCATAGATGGCAGCCCACCAGGCTCCCCCGTCCCTGGGATTCTCCAGGCAAAAACACTGGAGTGGGTTGCCATTTCCTTCTCCAATGTATGAAAGTGAAAAGTGAAAGGGAAGTTGCTCAGTCGTGTCCAACTCTTCGCAACCCCATGGACTGTAGCCCACCAGGCTTCTCCGTCCATGGGATTTTTCAGGCAAGAGTACTGGGGTGGGTTGCCATTGCCTTCTCTGGATTAGATATACTAATGAAAGGGAAATGTAGGCTAGATAAATCAAGACACCATCTAATATAAAAAATTAAAAAGAGAAAGAAAAATACTTCTTAGAGTACTTTATATGCAAAATTTTAAAATATGCCCTGGAAAATCTGTCTTTGTGATTATATTTTGTTAAAAGGACTTTTGAACTTAGTTTGTATTTCTTGAACACATAGTGACACCTGATATGACATAAAATCAATGATTCAGAAGTCCCAAGATCTGAGTTCTAGAGTCCACTCTGCTTTTATCTGTCTCTGAGAGAAAACATGAGTACCAGTTACATCTTAAGAGGAAAACAGAAGCTGAAGCCAGTAGGCAAGTGAAATATTGCCTTGAGTCAAAAATGTCCTTGAAAATGCCTGAGACTTTGAATGATGCAGAAAATTCTAGAGACTACAGCCATGTCTCAATATTATATATATATATATATATATGTTCAACAGTAATTATGTTCTTGCTGTAACTGTATCCTCAGAATAAAGAACTTCTCATGTGTACCTGGAATTATTCTGCATGCAACCACTGGATTCAGTGCACCCAACCCAAGTCAGTATTTTTAGATTTCCTTAGTGTAAATGTAGTTATCTTCTTTACTGGACCTTTACTTTGGATAGTGAGGAACTTGATTTAACTTGAATTTGAGACCAAATGATTTTGTTACCAGGTATCCTGTACATACATACCAAGTCACTTCAGTCGTGTCTGACCCTTTGCAACCCTATGAACTGTAGCCCGCCAGGCTCCTCTGTCCATGGGGATTCTTTAGGCAAGAATACTAGAGTGGGTTGCCATGACTTCCTCCAGGGGATCTTCCTGACTCAGGGATCGAACCCGTGTCTCCTGTGGCTTGGGCAGTGCAAGCGGATTCTTTACCACTGAGTCACCTGGGAAGCCCACCAGGTTTCCTAGGGGTACCTTATATTATTGTGACGCTTCAGTGTATGAATGTTCATTCTATTTGACGTTATGCTTTTTTTGTTTTCTGTAGCAAGATAACTGTTAATCTCAAATAAATCACCATGGATGCATACAGGCTTTTGTTCTCATTCTTTAATTAGCTAATCAGTTAAGGTCATCCTGCATAAATAGCCACTTTATTAAATATTGTGGCCCTCTGAAGTATAAATGTAACTAACTTGGGTGGGAAGGGTTAAATAATGAACAGTAGCCAGGTGTAATTTTGTAGTTAGATTGTATTTGGAAATTCTGTATTGTACCTACCTGTTCCTTACTTCTCGTTCACTGGCATTTGGTCCTTAATTTTCTCCTTATCTCCTTCAACAGGATCTCTTGAGCTGTCTCCTTCACTATCATGGCTTTCCACCACCCACTATACATTGACAGTTTATAAATCACAAGTCCAGCTGTGTCTGGCAAGTTTCAGACCTCTGTTGCCATCTTTGCAATGTTCATCTCTCTCTCTCACAGAAATATCCACTTGCATGCATCTAATATGACCATGTACCCCAGTGTGCCTGGATTTGTCCCAATTTACAGGGTTATCTGCCATCCCCTCTGATCCATGCCCCCTTTCACTGTAAAAGGGCCAAGTTTGCACAATACAGTATCAGATTTGGTCACTATACATGCCCTAGCCTGAATTCATCACCCAGCTGTCTTGTATTCCCTGTAGAGATGAATGAACCGCACTTAACCCAGAAATGCTAACAAGAAGCCTAGGCACCAAGGACAAACCTTACCCTCCAAACTAGTGGTCATCACTTCCAGTCAGTTCTACTTCCTCAATATAATTTTTCTTCTCTCTGTCCCTCTTATCATTGAGGTATTATGGGAGAGTGTTTACACCGGGGTTTTCCAATCTCAGTTCACCCACTTCCATGATCATGGCAAGTTATTCAACCTCACATTCTTTACCTATTAATGAATGAGGGTGAAAACACACACAGAAACTTTCCATGAATGAATCCATGAGAAATACATATCATACATATTATAGCATGACCTAACAAATACTATATGGCCATTAGTTACAATTCAAACTGTAACATAGTTCACTTAGATTACTTCAATTATCATAAAAGTCTTCCTTCCAAAGTTACTACCTTCAAATTCTGCTCCTCAGTTAGCATTATATCATAGCGGTTTCTGTCAGTCTGTTATTTAAAATGATTCAATAACTGTCCATACTCATTGAGATAGAAACCTGAACTTTAAAAGCCCTACAGTGGGGAATTCCCTGACGGTCCAGGGGTCAGGACTCCTGCCGAGGACACAGGTTCAACCCCTGGTCAGGGAACTAAGATCCTTCATGACATGCAGTGAGGAACCCCCAAAATAAAAGTCTCCATGGTCTTTGGTAGTCTGTCCCTGCCTTCTGCAGCCTCATCTCTTCCAGCCCGTTTCCTGAGATTACAGAATAGCCTCTCAGCCTCCACCCAGTCCCTCATAGGCTCCCATGAATGATCCCTTGACTACAAGAATACAATCCCCTTCTCCACCTGACTAGATTAATTCCATCCTTCACAATGCAGCTAAGGCATGTCATCATCTCCCCTCTAAATCCTTCTCTCACCTCATCCTCCCTCAGTTCTCTCCCAGACTTGTATCTCTTTTCCATGCCCCAAACACCCCTCAGACCCCTCCATCAGAGCAGTCATCACATTCTTATATAATGATCTAGCCACCTGTTAACCAGCCCCAAGCGATCTAAGCTCCTTAAGAACAGCTGTTTTGTCTCTCATCTTGTTTTACAGCCAGCTCAGCATAAATCAGGCACTTAGGAGGGACTCTGTAATTAATTATTACATGAATAAATGATGTCAGGAGTTGACATCAAGGCGAACTTCACTGCAGCAGCCATTAGATCCTTTACCTTTTAATCAAGCAGATAAAACATTTCATACTGCTATTTTCTAAACGCCTACTTTTCTAAACCATAAATACAATATAAACAATTTAGGATCAACCTCTTGCGCCTTATGTTGGGAGTCTCCTACAGTCCCACTTTCTAAAGAGTCTGTGGGAAGGTAAATTGCATTGAATGTAATATTCCTTTATCAGCTAGGTCCTGTACAGTGGAACAACACCAACACTTTACTAACCACTGTCTGATTACCTAAATCAGAACCAGAGAACAGACTCAAAAACACTGAACCAAATGCTGTTTACCCGTGAATGGCTCTAAATGGGCAGCAGCTAACGTGTCCCTGTGTTTCTGCTTGCAGAGGATATATTCCCTTGCAAGTCCTGTGGCATCTGGTATCGCAGTGAGCGGAATCTGCAAGCCCATCTGATGTACTATTGCAGTGGAAGGCAAAGAGAAGCTGCACCAGTGTCAGAGGAAAATGAGGACACTGCTCCTCAGATTTCCAGCCTGTGTCCCTTCCCACAGTGCACCAAGAGCTTTTCAAATGCCCGAGCGCTAGAAATGCACCTGAACTCACACAGTGGTAAGTGCCTCCCTTGTTTCCTCTGCTCCAGGAGACCTGGTTCCTTCTCTACATATATACATATGTACATTCATACATGTTGTGTATACATACATTCATACGTCTCTTCCTGCCTATAAAATCAAAATTAAACTTGCTGAACCAGATAGTTATTACCTTTTGTCACGTACAATCAGTATATTCTGTTCAAAGGACTTGGGTCTGAATTCTTCTCTAACGACTTAACAGTGCTCAACTTACAGTCCAAAGCCCTCTATAGTTTTTTTCCAACTAAAGGCAAATAGCATCAGTTTGGGAAATCGCAATACCCTTTGTATATTGTCATCAACATGCATTCATTTCTGTGCCAGGTGATCTTTGCAAACTTACCATGCAGTTTCCCACACAGCAGGGACTACATAGGAGGTACATAAAAAATACTTGTACTTTTACATGTTTTACATAAAAAGTAAAATTGCTTTTTCCATAAAATCCCAATGGAATTTCCAAAAGTTCCATTATTGCTGAATGGAAATAAACCTTCTATTTTGAAAGATCCAATTAAAATCCCACTTGAGAGAAATTAACTTTTAAATATGGATCTGTAAAAAGTTCCTGACTTCTAGAGTGTGCATGATAGCAACAGAGTTGAATTTTTGACATAAAAACACTTTTAGCGCTATGTTTTGAAACTTCTTAGGAAAACTTAGCCTGAAAAACAAGTCTTCTCTTTTTTAAAAAGCCTTCCCTTAACAGCAAGGTGGCAATTGTTCCCATTTTTTCTTTAATTAATTTTTATTGGAGTATATATGCTTTACAATGTTGTCTGTCTACTCAGCTGTATGTATACATATATCCCCTCTTTTTCACTATTCCATTTTGGAATTGTATGCCCAGTTATCATCAGTATCGTCTCATAGTATNGCCTTCCCTTAACAGCAAGGTGGCAATTGTTCCCATTTTTTCTTTAATTAATTTTTATTGGAGTATATATGCTTTACAATGTTGTCTGTCTACTCAGCTGTATGTATACATATATCCCCTCTTTTTCACTATTCCATTTTGGAATTGTATGCCCAGTTATCATCAGTATCGTCTCATAGTATTATAATCCCTATATTTTAAAAATAATTGAAGTGAACCAAATGTACATAATTACATTAATTTTAGGTATTTTTTTCGAACATTCTTAGATAGGGCAAGCCAAGCTTTGGGAATCACAGTTCTTCAGCACCTAGAATACAAAACTTGTTAGACATCCCAGGGTGACTTCCTTCACTGTTTTTGCTTGGGTTGAATAATTAAAAACTAAAAATAGGTGCTCAGTTAAAAAAAAAAAAAAACTAATTCCAACCTACAATACTCTAGTACTGTGCAAGCTTTTGTCTTTGTACCCATAAAAATAGGCAATTTTCTTTTTACTCATTCTCTACCTTTTCCCTACAAATGAGCTGTCTTTATGTAGGTGATAAACCAGGGGAAGCAGAAACAGGTTGGTTGTCTCACACAGTGAGTGCAAAGTCATGCACAAAACAAAAATNCGCTTTACAATGTTGTGTGTCTACTCAGCTGTATGTATACATATATCCCCTCTTTTTCACTATTCCATTTCGGAATTGTATGCCCAGTTATCATCAGTATCGTCTCATAGTATTATAATTCCTATATTTTAAAAATAATTGAAGTGAACCAAATGTACGTAATTACATTAATTTTAGGTATTTTTTTCAAACATTCTTAGATAGGGCAAGCCAAGCTTTGGGAATCACAGTTCTTCAGCACCTAGAATACAAAACTTGTTAGACATCCCAGGGTGACTTCCTTCACTGTTTTTGCTTGGGTTGAATAATTAAAAACTAAAAATAGGTGCTCAGTTAAAAAAAAAAAAAAACTAATTCCAACCTACAATACTCTAGTACTGTGCAAGCTTTTGTCTTTGTACCCATAAAAATAGGCAATTTTCTTTTTACTCATTCTCTACCTTTTCCCTACAAATGAGCTGTCTTTATGTAGGTGATAAACCAGGGGAAGCAGAAACAGGTTGGTTGTCTCACACAGTGAGTGCAAAGTCATGCACAAAACAAAAATAAGAGATAGAGAGATTTTTCCAGCTCAACAGAAAAATGAGTCCTGGATTAGCTAAGGAGAAAAGGGGAAAAATAAAAGAAGTCCTCTTTTATCACTATAGGACTGGGTGTTGTTGCCATATTTTCATTTTATGAATATAGAAGGTATTTCTCATTTTAGTCTAGGGTGCAGAGAAGCGGAAGCAAGCCTGACTTAACCATATGACAACAAATGGGACAGGAGTTGACCCTAGTGAATAAAAGTATCTAGCTCCCAATTCCAATTCATAGGGGAGTGGCTCCCCCCGCCCCCTCCTCCCCAAGTAATTCTTTAGATNTAGGTGATAAACCAGGGGAAGCAGAAACAGGTTGGTTGTCTCACACAGTGAGTGCAAAGTCATGCACAAAACAAAAATAAGAGATAGAGAGATTTTTCCAGCTCAACAGAAAAATGAGTCCTGGATTAGCTAAGGAGAAAAGGAGAAAAATAAAAGAAGTCCTCTTTTATCACTATAGGACTAGGTGTTGTTGCCATATTTTCATTTTATGAATATAAAAGGTATTTCTCATTTTAGTCTAGGGTGCAGAGAAGAGGAAGCAAGCCTGACTTAACCATATGACAACAAATGGGACAGGAGTTGACCCTAGTGAATAAAAGTACCTAGCTCCCAATTCCAATTCATAGGGGAGTGGCTCCCCCCGCCCCCTCCTCCCCAAGTAATTCTTTAGATACCAACTGGGTGTCCTGCAATTCAACTCCACTCAATTCTGATACTACCAAGAGATAGCATTGAATTCCACACTCTCATCCCAATTCAGACCAGTCTACTGTGCTCCTGACCAACNCTAGCTCCCAATTCCAATTCATAGGGGAGTGGCTCCCCCCGCCCCCTCCTCCCCAAGTAATTCTTTAGATACCAACTGGGTGTCCTGCAATTCAACTCCACTCAATTCTGACACTACCAAGAGATAGCATTGAATTCCACACTCTCATCCCAATTCAGACCAGTCTACTGTGCTCCTGACCAACTAGCTGTAAATCAGAGATTGCCACAGCACCCCTTTGGTTTGATTGATTTGCTAGAGTGATTCACAGAACTCAGATAACACATTAACTCACTAGATTGCTAGTTTATTTTAAAAGGATATGACTCAGGAACAGCCAGATGGATGAGATGAATAGGGCTAGGTTTGGGAATGGGCAAGGAGGCTTCATTACATAGGTATGATTGATTAAGTTATTGGCCATTGGCAATTGAACTTAATCTCCAGCCCTTCTTCCCAGAAGTGGAAGGCAGTGTCCCAACCCTTTACTCACAGGGTTGGTTCTTCTGGCAACCAGTCTCCATCCTTAGGTTACCTGAGCGCTTTACGAAAGTCACCTCATTAACATAACAAAGACATATTTATCACAAGCAATTCCAACAGTTTTAGAAGCCTTGAGCCAGGAACCAAGAATAAAGGCCAGATGCATAGGAAAAACAGATTTTCCTCATCTGAGTGACCAAATATACATTTCCTGTAAATCACAATATTGCACTGAGACTTACCCACCAGTCAGTGGTGATATTCAAAATATTTAATAACTGACCAGAAACAGGCCATGATCAATCAGCACAAATGTCAGTCTGAAATGACTATATTAGTATACTAATATAGTTGAACATACTAGTAAATATCAGCTGAATATCAGCCCTGGATAACGATAACCCATATTAAGCAAAACCATGAAATTCTAAATTTGTACCAAAGATAAATTAGGATGTTATTAATTACTTTACAAAATGCTTTCTATTTGGATTCTGTTGTATAAAGACCTAATTCTAACACATTAAGTGCACTGAGTCATTTAGTTTGCATACAGGTTGTCAAAATCACCTCTAGTAAATGCCTGCCTCTTCCTACTGTAGAGCATAGTGGTTTGGTAAGAAGGCTTATTGGATTAGAAATCATAAAATCTGAGGTCTGGGCATGGCTTCATCACTGAATTTATTAGACGATTATTTAGATGTATCACCATAATCAATTCATTTAGCCTCCTTGAATTTGTTTTCTGACCTGTAAAAACAGCAATGCCCATCCCACTACAATGTGATAATACTCATGAAAGTGCTTTGGAAAGTATTAACTACAGTTTATTATTATCACATATGGTGAAAGGTATCATAGGAAAAAAGTTAAGATCACAAATGAGATTCTGCAAGATTTCAGTTCATTTTTGCTGTGTTGAAGACATGAGGTCATTAGTAACGGTTCATATCACCAGCAAACCAAAATGTGTGGTTCTCAGTATTCTGATTTTGTGTGTTTCTCCAGGAGTGAAAATGGAAGAATTCCTCCCCCCTGGTGCTAGCCTAAAATGCACCGTCTGTAGCTACACTGCTGATTCTGTGATCAACTTCCACCAACACCTGTTCTCCCATCTCACTCAAGCTGCCTTCCGATGTAATCACTGCCACTTTGGCTTCCAGACTCAGAGGGAATTATTGCAGCACCAGGAGCTCCATGTCCCTGGCAGCAAACTGCCCCGAGAAAGTGACATGGAACACTCTCCAAGTGGAACCGAAGACAGCTTACAGCCAGCCACAGACTTGCTGACCAGAAGCGAACTCCCCCAGAGCCAAAAGGCCATGCAGACTAAAGATGCGAGCTCGGACACGGAGCTGGACAAGTGTGAGAAAAAGACCCAGCTCTTTCTCACTAACCAGAGACCCGAAATTCAGCCTACAACCAATAAACAAAGCTTTTCTTACACGAAAATAAAGTCTGAGCCCTCTAGTCCAAGACTCGCCTCATCTCCAGTTCAGCCTAATATTGGCCCTTCTTTCCCCGTGGGACCCTTTCTCTCTCAGTTTGCTTTTCCCCAAGATATCACAATGGTCCCTCAAGCTTCAGAGATCTTAGCCAAGATGTCTGAACTGGTACACCGGCGACTGAGGCACGGAAGTAGTAGCTACCCTCCTGTCATTTACAGCCCCTTGATGCCCAAGGGGGCTACCTGTTTTGAGTGCAACATAACCTTCAATAACCTGGACAATTATCTAGTGCACAAAAAACATTACTGCAGCAGCCGATGGCAGCAGATGGCCAAGTCCCCCGAGTTCCCTGGGGTTTCAGAAAAGATGCAGGAGGCTGTGAGTCCCAACACGGGTCAGCCCTCCATCAGTCTTCTCAATCCAGCCGCTCACTCTGCAGATCCTGAGAATCCACTTCTTCAAACACCCTGCATCAATTCTTCCGCCGTTTTAGATTTAATTGGGCCAAACGGGAAGGGCCACGACAAGGACTTTTCCACGCAAGCTAAGAAGCTCTCCGCCCCCAATAGCAATGATGACAAAATTAATGGGAAACCTGTTGATGTCAAAAACCCCAGCGTCCCCTTAGTGGATGGGGAAAGTGACCCAAATAAGACTACCTGTGAAGCTTGCAACATTACTTTCAGCCGGCACGAAACCTACATGGTCCACAAACAGTATTATTGTGCAACGCGCCACGACCCTCCGCTCAAAAGGTCGGCTTCCAACAAAGTGCCTGCCATGCAGAGAACCATGCGCACACGCAAACGCAGGAAGATGTATGAGATGTGCCTGCCTGAACAGGATCAAAGGCCCCAGCTAGTCCCCCAGCGCTTTCTCGACGTAGCCAACCTCAGCAATCCCTGTACCTCCACCCAAGAAGCCACGGAAGGGCTGGGCGAGTGCTACCACCCAAGATGCGATCTCTTTCCCGGAATTGTCTCAAAGCACTTGGAAACCTCCCTGGCCATGAACAAATGTGTCCCGGTTTCTAAATGTGACCCTGCTCATTCCAGCGTCTCCTGCCTGGAGATGGACGTCCCCATCGATCTCAGCAAAAAGTGTTTATCCCAGTCTGAGCGGACGACCGCGTCTCCCAAAAGGCTGCTGGACTACCACGAGTGCACCGTGTGCAAGATCAGCTTCAACAAGGTGGAAAACTACCTGGCCCACAAGCAAAATTTCTGCCCGGTCACCGCGCATCAGCGGAACGACCTGGCTCCGCTTGACAGCAAAGTGTTTCCGAATCCAGAAAGCGAACGAAGCAGCCCCGATGTCAGCTATGAAAGAAGCATCATAAAATGTGAGAAAAATGGCAATCTGAAGCAGCCGTCCCCCAATGGAAACTTATTCTCATCCCACTTAGCGACGCTGCAGGGCCTGAAAGTCTTCAGCGAAGCCGCTCAGCTCATCGCCACGAAAGAAGAAAACAAACATTTGTTTCTTCCCCAATGCCTGTACCCTGGAGCAATAAAGAAGGCAAAAGGAGCCGACCAGCTTTCTCCGTACTATGGAATCAAGCCAAGTGATTACATTTCCGGTTCTCTGGCCATCCATAACGCTGACGCGGAGCAAAGCACAAACGCAGAAAATGAATCTCCCAAAAGCCAGGCTTCTTCCAATGGGTGCGCTGTGCCGAAGAAAGATTCCCTGCCCTTGTTGCCCAAAAATCGAGGCATGGTCATCGTGAACGGTGGACTGAAGCAAGAAGAGCGCCCTGCCGCCAACCCCCAGCAAGAGAACATTGCCCAGAACCCTCAGCGTGAAGACGGCCACAAGTCTCCCTCCTGGGTCTCCGAGAACCCCTTAGCCACGAACGAGAACGTCTCCCCAGGCATTCCCTCCGCAGAGGACCAGTTGTCTAGTATAGCAAAAAGTGTGAATGGCTCCACCCAGGCGCCCACCAGCGGAAAATACTGCCGGCTCTGTGACATCCAGTTCAACAACCTCTCAAACTTTATAACTCACAAAAAGTTTTATTGCTCTTCACATGCCGCAGAACACGTCAAATGAAATCACTGAATCAATGGACATCAGTCACCTTTCCTACCAGTGTTTAGTATGTTGTTCTACCCAGTACAGAAAAAAAAAAGCTGTTTGAATTACATCCAGGCGATCAGGAGATAATTCATTATGGCTGAGTTGAAGACTTAAAGGTGTAATTTCATTACAGTCCATTAGTAAAGTGTATTATTGGTGCCATTTTCCAAAAAAAAAAAAAATTTAATTTATTTTACCAGCAGTATTCATAGCTGTGGTTATGTTATTTTTTATTTAAAAACTTTATATTAAAGTCATTTGTAATGTTATTGTATAGTTATTGTGTAGCACATATGGTTTGCACTGTAAGTAGCTTTTGAAGAAAATAGTCACAAACAATACAGAAAAGCATTTTAGAAATAGCTTCCAAAGCACTTGTGTATCTTGATTTCTTATATGCTGTTGCAGATATATGTATATGCTAAAATATAACTTGCAAAGATGTTCTAAATACATGTGCTATAAGTTCGCCTTAAGATTTCAATTCTTGGATAATCAGGCTCCGTTTGCACTTTATATTTTAGCAGATACAGTCTCTTAGTCACTAGGCTTTGCATTTGTATGTAGCCGTACGTCTCCGTCCATTTTCTTCACCTTAAACATGTATGTTAAATGCAGATGGCAATTTTTTTCTTGTATAGTACTTGTATTTTCTTTCGCTGATGCAGGTCTGTCTCAATTTTTAAACCTTTGCTGTTAAATGCAATACTTTGTAAGAATGAACAAAATTACTGGAAGCAGTATTGTAAGTAACGAAGTAGTATTAATCAGTTTTATCTTTTGAAAGGCACAGTCTAAATCGAAACCCTAAACTCAATGCTGCAAGTATGAATTTAATTCATATATAAGATCTATGTAAATATGAGTAGCAATACTGCACCTGGTGATCACAAAGATAATGTTCTACTTCTGATAGAAATAATTTCTCAACAAATGTTGTTACTATGCATGTATATGAATGGAATAAAATTCCAGATTGTTGGAGAAGATTGGCATACTTTTTTTCTTTAAAATACAAGGGAAACCCTACATACCTGTTCTTTGNCAATACTGCACCTGGTGATCACAAAGATAATGTTCTACTTCTGATAGAAATAATTTCTCAACAAATGTTGTTACTATGCATGTATATGAATGGAATAAAATTCCAGATTGTTGGAGAAGATTGGCATACTTTTTTTCTTTAAAATACAAGGGAAACCCTACATACCTGTTCTTTGTAACATAAGTAGGTTCAAAACAGTACTGGATAAATGTAGTAACATGATGACAAACCAGTAAAGGGAGAGGTTGTCCTTTTTATGCACTAGGTTAATATAGCCTATTATATTACAATGAACTGGAGACTCTAGGCTCTGGAACTAGAAAAGTTCTTCATTATAAAGATATATAAGAAGCACTGTTTTTGTGTTCTCTACCCCTCCACCCCCCACCCTCTACCAACTGTAGCACAGAAAAAGACTGATTTCATAAATGTCTGAAAGGCTTACAAAATCTACCAGAAGAATTGGTACCAAAGTTGGTCACATGCACCCAACTTTTAGATGGAGTTTGCCAAAGAGAGAGGTTTGTATTTTGAGCAGCAGCAAAGTGTGGTATGGTAAAGTGACTTTGATGAGTAAAGATCCCCGGTTTCATGATGGCAATTTGTAAAGGACCCTAGTTTTCACTCCTCTCATTTATTCATCCCAAGGGTTTGCATGTTGAGGGGGAACGAAGAGCAGATAATGTTGGTTAGATGATGGCGGATCTAATGGGCTATCCGGAGATGCTGAGATGTGATTCAGGAGGCAAGATGGCACCGGTCGCACATCGAGACAGATGCAGTCTACCACAGTTTGGGAAACTTCCCCAGCTGGAAAGGCAGCTGCCTCACCTGTGGCTAGGACGCACTCTTGGCAGGTAGGTTGTAATGCACTATTCTTCCTCCTTATTGAATTTGGTAGCATAATGAATATAAGGTACTAGTTCCAAACATAGATTATAAATACTGTGACAAAACATTAAAAAATATATGGTGTGGTCAAAACTTTTCTTCAGTTGCTGGTTGAGAATAACTGTTTTCAAATGTAAAGTCTTGATCCTAGCTGATGTTTTCCATTTTAGTCAGTGACTAGACAGTGAGGTGAACCAAATTGACATTCTTAGCAGAGTTTTTCAGGAATCTACTTTTAGTAGTATCATGTTCCTTGGGAACCACAGGACTGGCCATGAAGACCTGCTGAGCTCTCAGGTGGAAACCAGCAGGGCTGGGCATTCTTAACAGGACTTACTTCCCCAATCTCTTCTTTTGCCTTTTTTTTTTTTTTTCCTTTTAAAAGAAAAGACAGTCTGCCAGGCAACATATTTTTATTGATCATGACTAGGACTGGATCCACTACTTTGAGGATGAAGCCAAAGAGGTCTTCCTTCCCCAATCTCTTCCTTTTCCTTTTTTAAAAAGAAAAGAAAGCCAACCAACATATCTTTAATTGGTCACCTTGGACTGTATCCATTATTTTGGGCATGAAGTCAAAGAAGTATGTTACATGGTGGCTTCTCTAAAGGAGTTTGTCATCTGGCTCAGGTTAGTGTTTTCCAACACTATTCCTTCATTTGAACCACTTAGGAAACATCTTTAAAATGCCAACATATATATATACATATATATATATATTTTTTTTTTGGTACATTGGGTTACATACTAGATCAATTTTTTAAAAAAAATCCTGTCTGTAGGTCCTGGGAATCTTCTAAAGTTCTTTCCAAATGCTTTTAATATGTTAGAGGGTTGCGAGATACTAAATGGTAAACTAGGACAGGGTATGAAGACTGAGGGAGATTAAGGGGCATAGAAAGACAAAAAGAAATAGGGAAACTGATATAGGAAAGTTGGGGAAGACTCTCTGGATAGGTAGGATCTAAAATGGTGGGTGAAATGATAAGGAAAGCTGCATGCCATTTTGGGAGCCCTGTAACATCTGTGCACTATATCCAAAAGCATATTTTCAGTACTATTTGTATAGCTGAAAATAACTTCTGATAGCCATTCACAGAAGGAAATAGCGTTGACTAAAATAGTTTCATTTGGACCAGAACCAGACCCTGCAGAGTACGGAGGAAGATAAACATAGTATTTGTATGTGAAAGTAAAAGTCACTCAGTCTGTCCAACTCTTTGCGACCCCGCCAGGCTCTTCTGTTCATGGGATTCTCCAGGCAAGAATACTGGAGTGAGTAGCCATTCCCTTCTCCAGGGAATCTTCCCAACCTAGGGATTGAACCTAGGTCTCCTGCATTACAGATGGAATTTTCACTGTCTGAGGTAAAGAATCCACCTGCAATGCAGGAGGAGACACAAGAGATGTCAGTTTGATCCCTGGATCTAGAAGATTCCCTGGAGATGGAAGTGGCAACCCACTCCAGTATTCTTGCTCAGGAAATCCCATGGTCAGAGGAGGAGCCCGCAGGCTATAGTCCATAGGGTTGCAAAGAGTCGGACACAACTGAGCAAGCAAACCCAGCACCCTGTGAGGCCCTCCTACACACAGAAGCCTTTTCATGTCCCTCATTGGTACCTGTAGAGATCATTACAAATGATAGCATGAAAGTAGTATGTGAGGGTAAAGAGCGAATGAAATTTTTTTTGAAGAAGAGGGCTCAGATTGGAAAGTTAAAGAAAATAAAGGTATAAATAGGAATCTGGTGTCACAAGACCTTAAATGCCAGACTGAGGTTCATGGGCTAACCCTGTACCTTGCTTCTTAGAATCATAAAATGAAAATCGAGTTTAGGAATGTGGTTGAGTGAGTGTGACGCCTAGATGCTAGAGAGGAAGATTGGTTAGAAGGCCATGCTGCTGCTGCTAAGTCACTTCAGTCGTGTCCAACTCTGTGCGACCCCATAGACGGCAGCCCACCTGGCTCCCTCGTCCCTGGGATTCTCCAGGCAAGAACACTGGAGTGGCTTGCCATTTCCTTCTCCAATATATGAAAGTGAAAAGTGAGAGTGAAGTCGCTCAGTCGTGTCCGACTCTTAGCGATACCATAGACTGCAGCCCACCAGGCTCCTCCATCCATGGGATTTGCCAGGCAAGAGTACTGGAGTGGGGTGCCATATAGTGATGGTCTAAATGGGTGTAGTGAGAGTCTACACCAGGTGAGTGGAGAAGGGTAGGTCTGGGTCTGGATTACTTGAAGACCAAATCACAGAAAAAACAAAGATCTTCAAACCGATAAGAATGCCTCATGTTCAACAAGACAAAATGTAGGTCAAAATAGCACCAGTTGAATGGTCTGGGGAAAGGGTGATAAACGGGTGATGGTTTATATTTGTTCTCCAGATTGTTCTGTAGTTAAATCTTCTATGGAAAACGAAAACCTACTATATCAGCATATCTTAAGAGTGAGACTGGATTTCTGAAGACTTTCGACAGAACAACCATAGGATGTTCTATATTCAATGATGAGAATTAAATGTAAACAGAATCAGAAGTGGTATTCTGTGGTCAATATCAAAATAAACTAAGCTGGCAGCAGAATTTATTACCCAGTCGGCCTTCGAAGTGTTGCTATCTGATATGTAACCCATTTAAGTGTTTAAAACTATAATTTTCAAATAATTGAACATATGACTTCTAACATTGAAATTAAAACTAAAAATTTAGTCATAATGGAATCTGTAAGCAATATCTGAAAATCTTTTAATCAGGTGGAAACTTCTCATTTTCAGGCAAAACTAAGGGTCAGAGATTTTAAACACCCAAAGTCACAAAGCTAATGGGTAAGAGCCAGAGACCTGAGTCCTGTTCTCAGGTTCCCTCTCCTCATCACTTTCTTTTCGCCACGAAAGCAGAAGGAAACACAAGGCAACCAGGCAAGTGGCTAAAATTCTAGCTACTTTTCTTTCTCTTACACACTTAAAAGGGAAAGGAAAGTGAAATTGCTCAGTCGTGTCCGACTCTTTGCGACCCCATGGACTGTAGCCTACCAGGCTCCTCTGTCCTTGGGATTTTCCAGGCAATAGTTCTGGAGTGGATTGCCATTTCCTTCTCTAGGGGATCTTCCCAACCCAGGGATCGAACCCCTGTCCCTCATTGTAGAGAGACGCTTTACCATCTGAGCCACAGGGAAGTCTTAAACACTTAAGTCTAGCTCAAATGTTCTCTGGAGATAAGGAAAAGTGAGAAAGTTCATTTCTCATGACTTGTAACACAGACTAGGTGACTTAAAACCAGAGAAATGTATTCTTTTTGGCACTACAATATACTCCATGCCTCAGAATGCCTGATTTCACAACCCATTCCTACTGACCTCATATCATATTACTATTTTCCTCAACCTCACCCCAGAGCCAGTTATTTCCCAAAGGATCCAGATTCCTTTTATTGGAGGATGGTATTTAGAAGCCTAGATCTTAACCTTCGGTTTGTTTATTGCTGCTGAACATCCCTGCTTTTAGATCATCTCAGCAAATAGAATTAGGATGTATGTATGTATGCTGCTGCTGCTGCTAAGTCACGTCAGTCGTGTCCGACTCTGCGACCCCACAGATGGCAGCCCACCAGGTTCCCCCGTCCCTGGGATTCTCCAGGCAAGAACATTGGAGTGGGTTGCCATTTCCTCCTCCAGTGCATGAAAGTGAAAAGTGAAAGTGAAGTCACTTAGTCGTGTCCGACTCTTAGGGACCCCATGGACTGCAGCCCACCAGGCTCCTCCATCCATGGGATTTTCCAGGCAAGAATACTGGAGTGGGGTGCCATTGCCTTCTCCTGTATGTATGTATAGCAACCAATATATGTACACATTTCTATATCTATTTCTGTAATTGTTGTTTTTCAGTCGCCAAAGCATGTCTGACTCTTCAAGAAATATGTATTCCTATAATATGTAATTACAGACATATGTATTTCTGTAATATATGTATTTTAAAATAAACTTAGGTTCACATTGATAATATATCAAACTCTTAACCTAGCACTTGTATTAACATTCAGGTCAACATAAAGAATTTTTTCTTTAGTATCCATTGATATGTTTTATTTCTATTTTTTAGAAAGAATTTATTTTTAAAGATGGCCTATGGCTACAACTATTTTATAGATCCACTTTTACATAAAAATAACTTATTTCTTAATAGCTAAGGATTTTTAAAACATACAATTACACTTATTTTAACACCCCTTATTCACACTCACAAATGTCCCCATCTGGATGATAAATTCTAAAGTGACCCTAAAGTGATCTAGGCTCAGTAGACCCTTTGAATGCTGTGATTTAGAGCAAAGCTCCTCAAGCTGTTAGGTCCATACGAGTCACCCGAGGACCTTCTTACACTGCAGACTCTGATTCAGCAGGACTTGGTAGGGGAGGGGCCTGAGAGTCTGCATTTCTGACGAGCTCCCAGGTGACCTGAGTGCTGCAGGGGTGCAGCCTATTTTGAATGACAAGGCTAAAGATGATGATGCTGGTCATTACATGAGCTTTCTGTGCAGTTGCCGGTGTCACCAGTCCTATTCAGTGTTGCTTTCTTCCCTACTCCAGGCTCCACTCCTACTGAACTCAGTAACCACTATGATTCCGCTCGGGTCTGTAACTCTTTTCTGCATTTCGACACCTATTTGTGTTTGGAGGTGTATGATCAGTTCACTCAAAATGGTTGTTCTCTCGCTCTCTGTCTATCCCCTGCTTGACCTATGCCTGCTTCATCTACACCCTACTGACAAGACTCACCTGCTCTCTTAATCACAGCCTAATCTGTAGATGCCTACATACTTGCCCCAGGCCCCACTCAGTGACTGTTCTAATCTTTAAATCAGAACTGTCCACCAAGATAGCTTCTCAAAGGGATGGTGAAGGGCGGGCTCCTCTGCTGGTTTTCCTGGTAACAAGTGAGCCCACCTGAAGTCAGTTCCCTTTGTAGCTGGTAACCTCCCTCTCTGTGGTAGTGAAGACTGTTGCTGTGTCTTGCTCGCCCTTCCTGACATAGTGGAGGTGTTGCTCCCAGACCTTGCTTCTGATGGGTAAGCTCCACTACCGATTAAACCGCTGATGTCTCCGTCGCTGACTCTGGGCTCTTTCTTCAGTCTTGAGGTTGGACAAATACAGAGCTTGCAGGCCTGCAGGGAGCAGCCCAACAGGAGGATTGTCCATCATACAAACCAGGCAAGTTTATATCTGCTGGTAAATTAAATTGGCCTATGTGATAGATGGGAGTAGGCAGGTGTTCCTTTCATTCTTTATACATAGTTTAGAGAAAAGAACTTATTATTTGCCAGACTGCATGTTTCACTTACACAGGACAGCTAGCTCACTGTGAACGTCCCCTTTTCAATTTAGTATTAATTTTGATGAGTTTTTTAACCCAAGGAAAACACTTGTGGAGTCTATTCCAAGATTGCTGGCCTCACACTGTGATCAGAGGCAGATGCTTCAGGGAATCGTGGAGTTATTTGTGATTCATGACCATTCCTGGCGGGGGGTAGGGTGGGAGTGGGGAGAGAGTGAGAACGAGTGGGAGCAGAGTAAATATGTAAAGAGAATTGCAGTCTCGAGGCCATCTGTGCTAGCTGCATGCTGCAAACCTCAAGCAGAAGCGGTATGAAAGCAAATGCTATTCGTTGGTCTCAATAATGTGCCCCTCAAAGTTACTCTTGTTTCACTCATTCACTCACTTATTCCTTTGTTCACTCCGTCATTCATGGTTTCATTCCAGTTTTGAGTTCTTACTCTGACACAAGCTCTATGATGAGCACTGGGGACCAGTTGTTAAGAGACCCTGGGTGCTTTGGGCAGAGAAGTGTAGAAGAGCACTTTTCCCTGTGGTAAGTACCACTTCCCGAAAGCTTCTTCACCTTTCCCTGGACTCGTGTTAGTGATGTCAGCACCACCCCGTGGCGGCAGTGGTGGTTGTTCACTCGCTAAGTTGTGCGTCTCTTTGTGATCTCATGGACTACAGCATGCCAGGCTCCTCTGTCCTCCCCTATCTCCCAGGTGGTTTAGTTGCCAAGTCATGTCTGACTCTTGCAACCCCATAGACTGTAGCCTGCCAGGCTTCTCCGTCCTTGGGATTCTCCAAGCAAGAATACTGGAGTGGGTTGCCATTGCCTTCTCCAGGGGATCTTCCCAATGCAGGAACTGAACCCAGGTCTCCTGCATTGCAGGGGGATTCTTTACCAATTAAGCTCTGAGGGAAGCCCAACTATCTCCCAGAGTTTGCTCAAATTCATGTCCATTGAGTTGATGGTGCTGTCTAACCATCTCATCCTCTGTCATTCCCCTTCTCCTTTTGCCTTCTATCAACCATTTCCCTGATGCCTCCCAGCATCAGGGTCTTTTCCAGTGATTCAGCTCTTTGCATCAGGGGGCCAAAGTATTGGAGCTTCAGCTGCAGCAACACTCTTTCCAATGAATATTCAAGATTGATTTCCTTTAGAATCAACTAATTTGGTTTCCCTATAGTCCAAGGGACTTTCAAGAGTCTTCTCCACCACAATTCAAAAGCATCAACTTGTTGGCGCTCAGCCTTCTTTATGGTCCAAATGGCTGGACTCCCCCGATTACCCTGACCACACTAGGAGTAGTCCTGCTCTTCTTCCACTGTCTCATTCTACTGCTCCCACCCCTGATGTGGAGACTCAGCCTCTGTGCACTGGTGCCGAATCAAACCCCAGACAGAGTTTTTAGGTGAAGTAGAAAAGAATAGCTCCACTGCTTTGCCGCCCTCAAAACATGGGTCCCATCCTGAAAGGTTTGGTGAGGAGTTTTATAGCAAATTGGGTTCAAGGGCAGTCTTGGTTTTCCTGATGAGCTTTTGTGGTTCACAACCTTATCAAACTGTGAGCTTTTCTTTGGAAGGAAGAACACTTCATCATGTAGTTAACACCTCCGTTTGTAGGGGGTTTTAGTTCTAGGTGCAAGTGTGCGAAGTCACTNATAGCAAATTGGGTTCAAGGGCAGTCTTGGTTTTCCTGATGAGCTTTTGTGGTTCACAACCTTATCAAACTGTGAGCTTTTCTTTGGAAGGAAGAACACTTCATCATGTAGTTAACACCTCCGTTTGTAGGGGGTTTTAGTTCTAGGTGCAAGTGTGCTAAGTCACTAAAGTCATGTTTGATTCTTTGGACTGTTGCCCACCAGACTCCTCTGATCATGGCTTTCTCCAGGCAAGAATACTGGATTGGATTGTCGCGCCTCCTCCAGGGGATCTTCCTGACGCAGAGATGGAACCCGAGTTTCTTCTGTCTCTTGCATTAGTAGGCGGGTTCTTTACCACGAGTGCCACCTGGGAAGCAGGGCTAAAGACATTGTTATGTGTATTCCTTGAGGCAGAACTAGGATCCTGTTCCAAACCTGATCTGTTACTTCTTAGCTGCTCCTCCATTGTCTCTGCATACCCTCTCTTCCCAGATTAGCAACTGTTTGAACCTGCCCTTTGGAATTCCAGGAAGGTCGTGGGGGCTGACGCCTATACTCCACACACCAGGAAGTGAGGACACGTGCGTCCATGCCCAGGAGCCCCAGAGTCCTGCTCAGTTTCAGCCTCTCCCTTTTAGGGGATCATCTGGTTCTGTCAGGTCTTCCTTCTGGATATGTCTCAAATGGATTTTCTTGTCTCCATTCACAGGACCACTAATTTATAGCACAATCATGTCTTACCAAAATTATAAGAACCTCCAAACTGATCTTCCTTATTTAAATTTTCACCTTTTTCAGGTGGAATAGCTTTTTGAATATGATGTCAAAAAAGGTAAAATGTCCAAAGGTAAAATCTGATTACTCACTTTCCTTTATTAAATCTTTCAGTGGCTTCCCATTGCTCTCAGAATCAGGTCCAAATTCTCTTATATCATTAATAAGACCGTTATTGGTTGGGCTCCTGCTTACATTTCCACCTTGTTGATCCAATACTTGATTCATTTCATAGATACTTGTTAATCACTTCTATGTGATAACCACTATGCCAGACACTTTAAATAAGATTAACAGCCTCACCCGCACACATAAGATTGATGTTCTGCCAAAAGGGACACTAAAACAAATGATTCAGTTATCAGCAACACATTTGAGAACACTTCTCCACAACCGTTTTTATAATGTGAATACCCTAGACATTCTAACTATAGTATTTAGGATTATCTTGGGACTGCTACTACTGCTAAGTCACTTCAGTCGTGTCCAACTCTGCACAATCCTATAGATGGTAGCCCACCAGGCACCTCTGTCCCTGGGATTTTCCAGGCAAGAATACTGGAGTGGGTTGCCATTTCCTTCTCCATATCTTGGGACTGATCCATTCTAGACCTTAATTTTAAAAGAGGATTGTTACTTTAAAAAAAGCAAATAAAAAGCATAGTCATTCCATTAGTTATAGTAATGCTAGGTACTATGATAGACAAATTATGGAATTTTTAAGACAATGACAATTTATTTCTAGCACCTGTAGGCAGAAGGGGCTTCCCTACTAGCTCTGCATACAATGTCAGGAAGATCCCTGTAGAAGGAAATGGCAACCCACTCCAGTATTCTTGCCAGGAGAGGAGCCTGGTGGGCTATATAGTCCATGGGGTCCTGATAGCTTATGGTGAACGGTGTTGGATCCATGATCTCTGAAGAAGAAGATGTAACTTCAGGACCAGGGACCAGGCTTGATCACTCAAGAGTTTTGTATAGCAGAGTTTTACTAAAGTGAAAAGAGACAAAGAAAGCTTCCAACGTAGACATCAGAAGGGGGCTGGAGAATGCCCCCCTCCCTAGTCTTAGCAAGGGAATTATATACTTTTTAATTGGTTATTACAATAAATCCAAAAAATGTCTCAAGGCTGTAAGATCTTACTAGACACACTCCCGTAATATACATTTTAAGACAACAGATTAGTCATGAAGATTTTCAGGAAGGAGAAACATGTCTTCTATAATTCTTAGTACAGAGTTTAAACTTAGTTTTTTGTTGTGTAATCACCAGTTCTGGGCTTAAAGAAAAAAAAAATGTTTTATGTGACTAAGACTAAGGAATGTAGAAGGGAAAAAAGCTGTTTGTCCTTTCCACCTCCTTGAGAATTCCAGACCCCTACCTCCACTTCGAGAGCCCTAGACCTCTTTCTCCTCAGGAGCCCCAGAGTTGTTGTCAATCTACCTAGGAATGATTCTCTCAGTTCCAAAGAGTAAGGCATGACTGAGTGACTAACACTTTCACTTCTTTCAATTTTCATAGGCAGGAGGGAGCAAGCAATCATCTAGGTATTCAGGTCGTTGCAGACTTTTTTCAATATTAACCCAGGGTTTCTAAGTTTTGGGAAGTAGTATGTATCCCTTCATCAAAAAAGCAAGAGAGTTCCAGAAAAACATCTATTTCTGCTTTATTGACTATGCCAAAGCCTTTGACTGTGTGGATCACAACAAACTGGAAAATTCTGAAAGAGATAGGAATACCAGCCCACCTGACCTACCTCTTGAGAAATCTGTACACAGGCTGAGAAGCNGGTGGTGTCATCTGCATATCTGAGGTTATTGATATTTCTCCCAGCAATCTCGATTCCAGCTTGTGTTTCATCCAGCCCAGCATTTTACATGATGTATTCTGCATATAAGTTAAATAAACAGGGTGACATATACAGCCCTGATGTACTCCCTTCCCAATTTTGAACCAGTCCGTTGTTCTAAGTCCAGTTCTCACTGTATGCTTCTTGACCTGCATACAGATTTCTCAGGAGGAAGATAAGGTAGTCTGGTATTTCCATCTCTCTAAGAATTTTCCATAGTTTGTTGTGATCCACACAGTCAAAGGCTTTAGCATAGTCAATGAAGCAGAAGTAGGTGTGTTTCTGGAACTCTCTTACAAGATGTATATTTATAATATGTGTATACTTAATTTTAGGGCTTCCCTGCTAGCCCAACTGGTAAAGAATCTGCCAGCAACACAGGAGACCCCAATTTGATTCCTTGGTTGGGTAGATGCCCTGGAGAAGGGATAGGATACCCACTCCAGTATTCTTGAGCTTCCCTGGTGGCTCAGATGGTAAAGAATCCACCTGCAATATGGGAGACCTGGGTTTGATCCCTGGGTTGGGAAGATCCACTGGAAGAGGGCATGGCAACCCACTCTAATATTCTTGCTTCCAGAATCCCCATGGACAGAGGAGCCTGGCAAGCTACAGTCCATGTGGTCACAAAGAGTCAGACATGACTGAATGACTAAGCACAGGGTATATAATAATAAATGTTAAGTAACTTGTTATTGTTTTCATAGTACACACCATATAACATCTGGAGAGGTTGACCACCTCCCAAACTTATTTACGTTGCATAAATATTTGATCTTTAAAGAGTGTGTTATATCTATCACACCAGAAATTGAGAAAGGATAAAATGTTTCTTTTTATTGTCCCCTACAATCAAAAGTATCTTCAGAGGCAGAGTGAGAGACAAGTAACTTCATAAATAGCTACTTGTTATTCAGTTATGACTATTTGTGCTAACACACAAGTCAATATCATGAAACAAGAATGCCTTGCAACAATAAAACTTGGTTCTTCTCAAAGTGGGACACAGCACTGAGTCTGAAGCACATTCATTACACTAACTCAGGTTCAGTTGAGGGAAAGCAAACATCTCAGTGTTTTTTAACCTGGCAAAAAGACACAAAACTGTTTTCTTCTTTTCATCATTTTCAGAAGGTAGGAAAGCAAAAATATTGTCTGAGTTACTTCCTTAAGCACAATTAGTTTCCTTGAGAAGACAAAATGCTGAGCTTAGAGGTGACTGGACAACGCAGAATTGAAGCCCATTTTGAAGACGCTCCCAGTTGTCAGCCTCAGGAGAAATGTGATGTAGGCTTTGATAAGAATAACGGATTTGGCTCATTACTGGCTGAAGACATCTATTGTGAGATGGAGTATCCTCAAAGCCACAGGGAAATTTCAGCTTCCTTCAAAATGGCAAGGGTTGAGGCATTGATGAGGCTAACACTTAGTACACACAGGTACTAAGAAACCATCTAATGCAAAAGGCTTCTTCTACGGGATTACCTAATTTCAAAATTCATTGTAAAAATTCATGTCAGGCTTCTAAGAGATGCAACTGATATCAACAAACACCTTTTTTTTTTAATTAAAAAATTTTTTTCAAATTGATGCGTAGTTTGCAATGTTATGTTTCTGGTGTACAACCAAGTGATTCAGTCATACATATATACACATTCTCATATTCTTTTCCTTTATAGTTTATTACAAAATATTGAATATAGTTCCCTGTGCTATACAGTAGGACCTTGTTGTTTGTCTGTTTTACTTATAGTCGTTTGAGCTTCCCAGGTGGTGCTAGTAAAGAGCCTACTTGCCAATGCAGGAGACATAAGAGACCTGAGTTCAATCCCTGGGTCAGGAAGATGTCCTGGAGGAGCCCATGGCATCCCGTCCCAACATTCTTGCTTAGAGAATTTCCATGAACAGAGGAGCTTGGTGGGCCACAGTCCATAGGGTTGTAAAGAATCGAACACGACTGGAGTGACTAAGCACATGTGCACAGTTTGTATCTGCTAATTCCAAACTCCTAATTCATCCCTCCCCCTCTTCTCCCTTTGGGAACCATAAATTTGTTTTCTATGTCTGCTTCTGTTTTTTAAATAAGTTCATTTGTACCATTTATTTCATTCCACATATATGCGACATCGTATAATGTTTGTCTTTCTCTGACTTGCTTCACTTATGTATCCAGGTCCCTCCAGGTCCATCTCCAGGTCCATCCATGCTGCTGTGAATGGCATTACTTCATTATTTTATGACTGAGTAGTATTCCATTGTATACTTATACTACATCTTCTTTATCCCTCAATATGTGGCTGGACATTTAGGTTACTTTCATGTCTTATCTGTTGTAAATAGCACTTCTGTGAACATTAGGGTGCATGTGTATTGTCAAATTACAGTTTTCTCCAGATATATACCCAGTAGTGAGATTTCTTCATATGGTAAATTTATTTTATTTTTAAAGGAACCTCCATACTGTTCTCCAGAGTGGCTGTACCAATTTACATTCCCACCAACACTGCAGGAGAGTTCCATTTCCCCCACATCCTCTCCAGCATTTATTATCTGTAGACTCTTTGATGGTGCACATTTTGACCAGCGTGAGGTGATACTGTGTAGTTTTAATTTGCATTTCTCTAATAATTAGTGATGTTGAGCATCTTTTTACATGACAAGATGTCCATCTTTTGTCTTGAAAGATGAAGAAATGGCCACATGAAAAGATGTCCAGCCTATTGTCCATCTGTATGTCTTCTTTCAGAGAAGGCAATGGCACCCTACTCCAGTACTCTTGCCTGGAAAAATCCCATGGACGGAGGAGCCTGGTGGGCTGCAGTCCATAGGGGTCGCCAAGAGTCGGACACGACTGAGCGACTTCACTTTCACTTTTCAATATCTACTTAGGTCTTCTGCCCATGTTTTGATTGGTTTGTTTGTTTCTTTCGAGTTGTTTGTATATTTTGGAAATTAAGTTCTTGTCAGTTGTATTGTTTCCAAATATTTTATCCCTTTCCTTAGGCTGTCTTTTTGTTTTATTCATGGTTTCCTTTGGTCATAGCTATCTTTAGAAATGCTGTAGAAAATCAGCTTGTAGCCTTAAAAAATATTTTTATTTTAATACCACATCACATATTTTTGTTTCTAAGTATTCTGTTGATTTTATAGTTGTTTGAATGTAAACTTATTTATGGTCAAGGGTGTAAATGTGAATATAAGTACATGTAGAGTGTGGACTCCAATATTCTGTTTACACAGGGTTGATTCACCTATTTATTAAGTATATCTTAGATAATTACGTGTGCTTGGTGACCTTTGTTCAAAATAAGGGCATCTAGCAATAGGCGAATATCTTGCCCCATTCTAAAATTCTATCCAAAGCTATTTGATTGTTGCAAATCAACGCTAATAATAAAAACTTCAGTAAAACAGAAGCTACATTTTATGGTGCATTCCATGGTACTCTTCTTTTGGAGAGGAACAGAAAAACCAACTTTTCAATAGATATATAATAAATGATTTGTTTCTGTATAAGACGTATAGCTCTGATAAGTAAAACATAGAAAGGAAAAGGATCAAGTTATATCCTGCTGAGTAAAAATTCATCTTAAAAGATTTTCCATATGCTCATTAAGAGGATTAACAATAATAACTTCTGTAGCCCAGGGAATCAAAGTAGATTTAGACTTTGGGTCTGGCAGGTGGTCTGTAGAAAAAGTCTTGAATATGTTTGATGGGAGTTGCAGTGATGTAGGGACTTCCCTGGTGGCTCAGATGGTAAAGCGTGATGTAGAGAAATAGAACTTCCAAGTCCGCATTCTTTGTGAGATAGTAAGTTATCAGGTCTAAAGCAAGCAAAATGATGATTCCCTATTCACAAGATAGGGAAAATTTGGCTTTGAAAATTTCTTTCTGGTAATGAAATGTATGGGATTTAGACCCTTTCTAGATTTTGGTATAAGTCTTGATTCTTTCCTAGATATTGGTAAGATTGTCAGTAATACTTATTCCCCATCTTCATACATTGCTTATGAACCTGTTAGTATTTTCTACTCCCAACTCTAAAATTTCTCCTCCTCTGTTCCAATTCCAGACACACATCTCTATGCACTACTTATCTATAATTCTGTAATATTGAGGACATTTGCAAAACCTTTGTAAATGAGTTTCATCCTCTGTATAAAGCACATTGTCGAGTATATGATTAAAAATTCATTAATCTTTAAAGAATTATTGAAGTATAGATTTACAATGTTATATTAATTATTACTATAAAGCAAAGTGATTCTATTATACATATGAAGTGAAGTGAAGTGAAGTCACTCAGTCTCAGTCGTATCCGACTCTTTGTGACCCCATGGACTACAGCCTACCAGGCTTCTCCATCCATGGGATTTTCCAGGCAAGAATACTGGAGTGGGTTGCTATTTCCTTCCCCAGGGAATCTTCCCGACCCAGGAATCGAACCCAGGTTTCCTGCATTGCAGGTAGACATTTTACCCTCTGAGCCACCAGGGAAGCTCAGTACTCCGCAAACATTGAATCTCATGAAACGACCCTAGGGAAAAAACAGATGACTAGAAGGTGCAGTTAACATTTATCAAGAAGTTTATCCGATGTCAGGCGCTCGACACACACGATCTCGTTTTAATACACACACACACACACACACACACACAGACAAACTCAGGAGACAGGTACTGTTTCTATCCTCCTTAAGGGGATGGAAAATCAGGCCTGAGTGTTTAACTCACACAAGATCGGCATGTCCAACTCAGAATTGAAACCTTGGCTGTCGTGTGCTCCTAACCACTACTCTGGACCTAAACCCAATGTAGTGTTCTGGCTAGAACAGTGAGCTAATGTGTAGGTCTAAAATATTAAAGCTAAAGCTGCGGACGGTGGGGAAGGGGGCAAGACCGACTGGACGCACAGTAGAAAATAGGGTACCGGCAGCCCAAGAACAGGGTACTGACTCACATTACTACAGCCGCAAACTGAACTGACAGGCGTCCACCACCTGCAAAGTTCAAAGGAATCCAGTCACCTCATCGCCGAGCCACTCGCTCCGAGCCGCAGGTGCTCACAACGCCAGGATTCTGGGGTCAACGAGCCGGGCACCCACCCTCGAGTTCAGCCAGGGCCCGGACTGCCTCGCCCCAGGCCCGCGCCGCTCACCGCCGTTCCCCGCGCGGACACCCAGCCCCTCGTGGCCTCCCGCCCCGGCGCCGCGGCCTAAGCCGGTGCTGCCCAGCGGGGCTCCAGATCGCCCCTCTCCCGGGCCCAAGGACCAACACTGACCATTGTATGACTTCCCCTCGTCCACCGTGGCACAGCTAGAAGCAGGGGCGGGCTGCATCGCGGGTCGCCACTTAGCCAAACGTCCGAATGCCCAGGCGCTCTAGGTCGAAGTATATACATATATATACACATATATATTCTTTTTTAAATATTCTTTTCTTGTCATAGAATATCGAATATAGTTCTCTGTGCTATACAACAGGACCTTGTTGTTTATCCATTCTATATGTAAAACTTACATCTGCTCACCCCAACCTCCCTCTCCACTCCTTCCCCAACCTCCTCCCCCCATTAAATTTTATCTATTACTGCTATGGCTTCCCTGATGGCTCAGGCGGTAAAGAATCTGCCTGCAATGTGGGAGACCTGGGTTTGATCCTTGGGTTGGGAAGATCCCCTGGAGCAGGGCGAGGCAACCCATTCCAGTATTCTTGCCTGGAGAATCCCCATGGACAGAGGAGCATGGGAGGCTACAGTCCATGGGGTCATGATGAGTCGGACATGACTGAGTGAACACACAAAGCACACACACACACACTACTGCTACTGCAACTATCTCGGTTACGATTAAGCTGATATATAATATGCCTAGAACTTCTGGTATATATTGAATAGACTAAAAATAATTTTGATCTTAGTTCTCTCTTTTAGCAGAGTGCTTTAGGTTTGACTCCTAGAACACTTATAGTTAGGCACTGTGGCCAGAGATATTTAGTATTCAGCAATTCTCCATGCGTTCTTTAACATTTCACTGAAATGTTCTCCACTGAAATAAAGTTTTTAACTATGGTGCTATATAAGTGAAGTTGCTCACTCATGTCCAACTCTTTGCAACCCCATGGACTATATAGCCCACCAGGCTTCTCCATCCATGGAATTTTCTAGGCAAGAGTCCTGGAGTGAGTTGCCATTTCCTTCTCCAATGATGCTATGTAGCCTATGGCTATTTCCAATCTAGACAATGGGAAAGGGTGTGGAGGGCAGCACCCAAGCTCTGACTAAGAACAATATTGTTCTTTATTTGCTAAGTCGTGTCTGACTCTTTTGTGACCCCATGGACTATAGTCTGCCAGACTTCTCTGTCCGTGGGATTTCCATGGAGAGTATTCAGGCAAGAATACTGAAATGTGTTGCCATTTCCTTCTCCAGAGGATCTTCCCAGCCCAGGGATCAAACCTGCATCTCCTACACTTGCAGGTGGGTTCTTTACCACTGAGCCACCAGGGAAGCCCAAGAGCAGCACAGGGAATCCTAAAGAGCCTGGAGGAGCCAGGCTGTGTTACACCAGCCCAGATACAGGCCATGAGGTCCTAGAGGTGGTAGGGTGACCTCTTACCTTCAGAACAGCTAATATCCACCTTTTCATAAGTGCTAGCAGTTCACATTTTCTCATCAAGTCATCACAGTGGCCATAAGGAGTAGGTATTTCATTCTCCTCATTTTATAGAGATGTAGACTGAGTTCTTATCCTAAGTTCTGTTGAGCTCTGGAATCCAGCTGAGAAGTGAGACAATGGGATTTGGGACAATTTTTTTTTTTCTCTTGCGGGCTCAGTTTCTACATCTTAAGGGACTGTTTCATGGTTTGAATAAGATGGTTTATCTTAAGCAATGAAAGTGAAAGTGAAGTCTCTCACTCATGTCTGACTCTTTGTGACCCCGTGGGCTGCAGCCTGCCAGGCTCCCTTGTCCACAGGATTCTCCAGGCAAGAGTACTGGAGTGGGCTGCCATTTCCTTCTCCAATCTTGAATAAATTTAGCTATTGTTGTCACAAAACAGGTAAATGATAGACTAGGGTAGGATTTAAACCTAGGTTTCTCAAACTCCAAAATAGTTTTTCAACCACTGAATTCAACATCTTCCCCATTTTAGTCTATAATATGGTGGTGAAAGTGAAAGTGAAGTCGCTCACTCGTGTCCCACTCTTTGCGAGAGCCCCGTGGACTGTAGCCCAGCAGGTTCCTCCATCCATGGGATTCTCCATGCAAGAATACTGGAGTGGGTTGCCATTTCCTTCTCCAGGGGAAATTTTCCTGACCCAGGGATCGAACCCAGGTCTCCGGCATTGCAGACAGACGCTTTAACCACTGAGCCACGACATCACCTAATTTATCACTTAATCAGAAGTCTGCAACAGTCTTCCCAATAAATCTTGGAGAGCATAACACTGTCAGTCCTTCTTGTCAAGTTCTTCATATCAATCTTCTCTATTCAGTGAGTGTGATAATTATTTACTCACTTGATAAACATGTATTGAAGATCTATTATGTGGTAGGCAATGGACTAAGACCTGGAGCTACCAAGAGTGGCTCAGAGTCTAAAAGACAGGATAGACACCACACCCAGCAAATGTCAGTCAGCATTATTAGCATTACTTTAAACAATTACTGTAGACGGTTTAAGGAAACTCTGGGCCCTATGCAACAGCTCAACCAAACCTCAAAAGATTAGAGGTTAAAAAAATCTGTCAAAATAAAGACATAAATATATATTGGATGATGGGATAGACTGTGCTTTTATTTACTAATATCTCACTCTTTTGTGGAAGGATTATGTTTTCTTAGCCTCTTATGTCAGTTTGGGCTACATGGCTTGCTTTGTTTTTTATTTTTTAAAAGAATCTTGCTTCATTATTTATGTTTTATTTATTTGGCTTTGTCAGATCTTTGTTTCAGCAGGCGGGCTCAATAGTTGTGGCACATGGGCTTAGTTGCCTCGCTGCATGTAGGATCTTAGTTCTCCCACCAGGAGTTGAACATGCATCCCCAGGAAGGCAAATTCTTAACCACTGGACCACCAGGAAAGTCTCCGCATGGCTAAATTTAGCCAACAAAATGTTTGTGTGTGTGTATGTGTGTGCTCATTCTTGTCCAACTCTTTGTAACCCCTTGGGTTATAACTTGCCTGGCTCCTCTGTCCATGGAATATTCCAAGTAAGAATACTGAAGGGGATTGACATAAGGGATCTTCCCAACCCAGTGATGGAACCCAAGTCTCTTGGATCTCCTGAATTAGCAGGCAGATTTTTTTTTTTTTTAATTACTGAGACACTTGGGAATCTAATGAAATGTTTACATCTCAGTGAAAGCTTTAAAGTCTTCCCAAGATTTGCCATATTCTCTCTTTCCCTTTGTCTATAAATGAACAATTAGTAAATATTTCAGAGTTTGCAGGCAATACAGTCTCTGTTGCATATTCTTTTTTTTTTTTTTGGTAACCTTAGCCATTTAAAAATTTCTTGAAGCATTTTTAGATCATTGGTCATAAAAAAAAAAAAGAGCCCATAGATGGTAGGTCAGATTTGCCCATTATTTTGCCAACCTCTATTCCAGATAATGGATGTAGAATGAGAAGAGTGATGATGGGGAGCAGAGAGCCCAGGTGACCCGTGGTGGACATGTGTTGTGATGCTAAATAAAACTTTCTTACGAGGAGCCACTGAGACTTCGGCATTATTTGTTACTATAACATAACATACTCTATCCTGAGAGATAGCAAATGTTGAAACATTCCACCAGGGGAAATTTAGAGAGTAGGGGTTTTTTTTTGTAAAATGTTATATTTGTAAAATGTTGTCTTTGAGGTACATCTTAAAGGATGCAGACAATCTTGCCAAGTAAAGAAAAGAGCTAGGATTTTAAACAGAGAATACAGATTGGGCAAAGTTTTGCAAAGTTTTGTATGTGGGTGAGAGCTGGGGGGACTGGAGAATGGGCAGAAAAAGAGGGCAGCTTGTGCTCAGTCGCATCCAACTCTTTGTGACCCCATGGACCCCCACCAGGCTCCCCTGTCCATCAGATTTCCCAGGCAAGAATACTGGAGTGGGTTGCCATTTTCTCCTCCAGGGGATCTTCCTGACCCAGGGATCGATTCTGTGTCTCTGGGGTTTCCTGCACTGGCAGGTATATTCTTTTACCACTGAGCCACCTTGGAATCCTGAGAGGACAGCAGTATTGTATTATTGTTCAGGATGGTAAGGGGGGTAATTTGCAGAACCCTACCTGCTTAGATGACTACTTACATTTATTACAAATAAATGTAAAAGGTTTGTCCAATGATTGAGGAAAGCAGTAACAGAATAAAAAATGTTGCAGACTAGAAGGAAAAAGACCCTCAAGTCCACTGTATAGAAGTTAAATCTTCTGCACAGACTATTTCTATAATTTGAGCAGTGCTTCCTAAAAAATAAAAAACCTAAAGATTTTAAAGAGGTTTTGAGGAGAGCTGAATCTCTTCAATATCTCAGTCCTCAAACAACCAAGGCTGAGGTGGGGATCACTTTAGTAGTGATTCACCTGAGCTTTAAGTTTAATAGTTCTGAAGATACATTTGTTTAGTTGCTAACTCGTATTTGACTTTTTTGTGACCCCATGAACTCTAGCCCTCTAGTCTTCTTTGTCCATGGGTTTATCCAGGCAAGAAAACTGGAGTGGGTTGCCATGCCCTCCTCCAGGGGATCTTTTCAACCCAGGGATCAAACCCATGTTTCCTGCATTGGCAGGCAAATTATTTACCATTGAGCTGCCAGAACCATTGTAAATCTATTATACTTCAATTTTTAAAATATAGGGTGGCTAAATAGATTTTGTAAGTTCATTGGATACTTTTTACATGGGATTCATGTTAACTGTAATGCCTTATATAGGATAAAATTGAGTGACTGGAAAAAAGAAATACTTGCCTGACCAGTCTATTGTCCAGGCAAAGAAGACTTTAAGTGAAACCTCTCAAAGAAACAAAGGTTATTATATAATGATGAAGGGGGGGTAGGTATTATTACCCCCAATTTACACATGAGGAGACTAAGGCTTGGAGGATTAAGTAATGTTCCCAATCCAGGGAATGACACAGCTAAGGAACTAAGTGTCTTGGGTTTTGCAAAAACTCTGGTGAAGCAGAAACACACATATACAACCTTAAAGAAATGATTTGGCACAGGAATTTTAGTTCTTTGGCCTAATTAGTAGAAAAATCATTTTCTTAATATATATTTGTTACAAGTGTGATTTTCCAGGCTACATTTTAGAGTATGGAGGTGATGGTGATGGGAACAGAGCTAACAATGAATTTGATAGCCTATTACTATCAATCAAAGCACTCATAGTTTATAGAGCCTTATAGTTAAACTAATGTAATTTTCATTCTAACTCCCCTACTCCATTCAACTTGTATTTTTAAAAATTAGGTAGATATTTATTCCAAATGAGTATTTTGGTTATATACATGGATTTTTGATGCCTCAAATGATTAACTTTTAACCTTGTAACTGGTTTATAAACCTATTAATATAAATGTCAGGACTCATTTGTCATCTTGCAGTAAGTTGTCACTAGTTGTTTTTTAACTAAAGTATAATATCTCTGCAGTGATTGATGTTAAGATTGGGGATATAACTCTATATACACACCAGTTATTTTTACTACTAATAATGCATTTTCATTTATACATTTGTGAGTTTGGGGATGTTTCTGAATTGAGCAGTTGACCCAGTAAACAGAAACATGTGACCACTCCATTCTAGAACATGTCACTTCAAATTGTTCAATCTGGGACTTCCTTGATGGCCCAGTGGTTAAGACTCTGCGCTTCCAAGGCAGACGACTCGGGTGTGATTCTTGTCAGGGGACTAAAATCCCACATGCTGCACAGCCAATAAACGTAAATGCATTTTAAAAATGAAAGAAAATAAGCATGGAGCCATTATGGAATCTATGTTAATAAACAAACAAAAATTGTTCAAGCTATGGAAAAGATAAGAGAATAACAGGGAGACATTGAAAGAAGAGAGAGCCAGGAATTATGATGTGAAGACCCTTCCAATGAGCAGATGTTTTTCTTTTTCCCTAATTTCAACTGGGAGCTAATATGGTAATTTCCAATAAATTTTTTAGCTGACAGGCTGTAAAATTTACTCGATATCTAAAATAGCCCAGCACAGAGCTGAATAAGGCAAATCCCAAAGCTCAAAATGTCTCTCTGGAAGGATGGAGTGTGGAGACAGTCATATAAAAGGAAACGTGAATTTCAGCAGGGCGAGCATGAGGATATAGCGCATTAAGAGACATGAGCACGCAGGGCAGCATGGACAGGCTCCTGTGAGGGCAGGGATTCGAGAAAGGTTCTTGACACGGGAGTAAGACACTTAAATTGAGTCTGAAGGGATGTAGAAGAGGCAGGCAGGTGAAGAGAAGTGGGCAGCTTGAGCATCCCAAACAAAGGCATATCCTCCTACCAAGTCCTTTTCTGGGGCCACGCTTTTCTTATGCACAAAATTGTTCAAAAGCCTCACATTTATCATGCAGTAGATGTATATGGTAAATATGTACTACAGGGTGGTATATAGTATGGTGTCCAGGCACTCTTTGGGCAAGAAGTAGAAGAACAGGAAGACCAACTTGTTGATGGAGAGGATCTTTGACTTCTGCCCTGCATTTACCTGAGAAATGGCTTCCAGGGAAAGTTTTGGTTGAAGATTTAGTCCTTGTGTTATGTTTATCAAACAGTCATAATTATCTTGCTAGGTTGTGGTGTTTTTTTTTTTTTTTCCCCTCATGCATCCTTTTATAACCAAGAGAAAATCATGTTTAAAGATTTAGAAGATTGTCACTCGAGTCTTCCCAAAGCTCCAATCAGATAGTATAACCTTTCCTCTGGGAGCAGGCAATAAGGAATACCTTTCTCAGAATTACTTTCGGTTCGTAAAGATGTGAGCAAAGTCACTGGATATGGAGGACTTGGAAACGTGCCCCTAGATCTTCTTCAAGGAAGAGCTGTTTGCTCCAGTTGTTGAGAGAGCTGTGCATTTGTGATGTCTTTTAGAGTTTGTTTTGACCCCAAGGACATGCCCTTCTCCTGACAGCCCTCATCCAATTACCGACTGGAGAAGCATGCAAAAGTGAGCCATCGTGGGGCACCATGGGGCAACTCTGGGCCACCATGGGGCAACTCTGACAGGCTGCATACAGGCCAGTGCCCCTGTGGGCCCAGTGCCAGGGAGGATCCAGTGCAGAGCCACCACAAGTAGATGAAGGTCATTTTCCAGATAACCACATTCCTACCACACTGAATACTCAGAGAAACAGAAGTTCTATATTCTCTGTCTTTGATGATACCTGATAATGATAATATCCTGATACTTGATGATAATGTAGAAATAATATAGAGGCACTTTCTGCTCATGTAAAGTTAATATTGTCTAGAAACTACTCTGAATTAAATTCACCCATTTCTGTCCATTTTAGTTCACTGATTTCTAAAATGGCCGTGTTCGCTCTTGCCATCTCCTGTTTGACCACTTCCAGTTTACCTTCATTCATGGCCCTAACATTCCAGGTTCCTACACAGTATTGTTCTTTACAGCATCAGACTTTGCTTTCACCACCAGATACATCCACAGCTGGGCCTTGTTTCCACTTTGGCTAAGCCTCTTCATTCCTCTGGAGCGATTTCTCTGCTCTTCACCGGGAGCATATTGGATACCTGCTGACCTGGAGGGTTCATCTTTCAGTGTCCTCTCTTTTTGCCTTTTCATGCTGTTCATGGACACTTAAGGCAAGAATGCTGAAGTGATCTGCCATTCCCTTCTCCAGTGGACCACATTTCGTCAGAACTCTCCACCATGACCCATCAGTCTTGGGTGGCCCTACATGACTCATTGTTTTATTGAGTTAGACGAGGTTGTGATCTCTGTGATCAGTTTGGTTAGTTTTCTGTGACTGTGGTTTCATTCTGTCTGCCCTCTGATGGATGAGGATAAGAAGCTTGTGCAAGCTTCCTGATGGGAGGGACTGGCTATGGGGAAAACTGGGTCCTGTTCTGGTGGACAAGGCCATTTTCAGTAAGTCTTTAATCCAATTTTCTGCTGATGGGTGGGGCTGTGTTCCCTCCCTGTAGTTTCACCTGCGGCTAAACTATGGTAGGGCTAATGGCAGTAATGTGGACCTCCTTCAAAAGGATTTATGTCAGCACTCCACCCCTCCCAAGACTGCTGTAGTCAGTGACCCTGACCCCGAAGCAGGCCACTGTCAACCCATATCTCTGCCAGACACTCTCAAACACTCACACAGGCAAGCCTGCCTCAGTCTCTTGAGGGGTCACTGCTCCTTTCTCCTGGGTGCTGGTGCACACAAGGTTTTGTTTGTGCCTCCAAGAGTCTCTGCTTCCCCAATTCTGTGTAAGTTCTGTAATCAAATCCCAAAATACAGTACTTGGTGCAATCTCAAAAGCAACAGAATGATCTCGGTTTGTTTCCAAGGCATATCATTCAGTCTTACAGTAATCCAAGTCTATATCTCAACCACTAATGCCAAAGAAGCTGAAATTGAACAGTTCTATGAAGGCCTACAAGACCTTCCAGAACTAACACCAAAGAAAGATGTTCTTTTCATTGGAGACTGGAATACAAAAGTAGGGAATCAAGAGATATCTGGAATAACAGGCAAATTTGACCTTGGAGTACAAAATGAAGCAGGCCGAGGCCAACAGAGTTTTGCCAAGAGAACACACTGGTCATAACAAACATCCTCTTCCAAAAAGTCAAGAGACAACTCTATACATAGACATCGCCAGATGGTCAATACCAAAATCAGATTGATTATGTTCTTTGCAGCCAAAGATGGAGAAGCTCTATACAGTCAGCAAAAACAAGACCAGGAGTTGATTGTGACTCAGATCACTCCTTATTGCAAAATTCAGACTAAATTGAAAAAAGTAGGGAAAACCACTAAGCCATTCAGGTCTGACCTAAATCAAATCCCTTATGGCTATACAGTGGAAGTGATAAATAGATTCAAGGGATTAGATCTGATAGACAGAGTGCCTGAAGGACTATGGATGGAGGTTCATAACACTGTACATGAGACAGTGATCAAAACCATCTCCAAGAAAAAGAAATGCAAAAATGCAAAATTATTGTCTGAGGTGCCTTACAAATAGCTGTGAAATAAAGAGAAGGTAAAGGAGAAAAGGAAAGATATAGCCATCTGGATACAGAGTTCCAAAGAATAGCAAGGAGGGATAAGAAAATCTTCCTCACTGATCGGTGAAAAGAAATAGAGGAAAACAATAGGATGGGAAAGACTAGAGACCTCTTCAAGAAAATTAGAGATACAAAGGGAACATTTCATGCAAAGATGGGCACAATAAAGGACAGAAATGGTATGAACCTAACAGAAGCAGAAGATATTAAGAAGAGGTGCCAAGAATACACAGAAGAACTATACAAAAAAGATCCTAATGACCTAGATAGTTACAGTGGTGTGATCACTCACCTCGAGCCAGACATTCTGGAGTGTGAAGTCAAGTGCGCCTTAGGAAGCAGCACTACTAACAAAGTTAGTGGAGGTGATGGAATTCCAGCTGAGCTATTTCAAATCCTGAAAAATGATGCTGTGAAAGTGCTGCATTCAATATGCCAGTGCTGGAAAAATCTGGAAAACTCAGCAATGGCCACAGGACTGGAAAACATCAGTTTTTATTCCAATCCCAAAGAAGGGCAATGTCAAAGAATGTTCAAACTAGCACGCTATTGCATTCATTTCACATGCTAGCAAGGTAATGCTCCAAATCCTTCANTTCAATATACCAGTGCTGGAAAAATCTGGAAAACTCAGCAATGGCCACAGGACTGGAAAACATCAGTTTTTATTCCAATCCCAAAGAAGGGCAATGTCAAAGAATGTTCAAACTAGCACGCTATTGCATTCATTTCACATGCTAGCAAGGTAATGCTCCAAATCCTTCAAGCTAGGCTTCAATGATATGTGCACTGAGATATTCCAGATGTACAAGATGGATTTATAAAGGGCAGAGGAAACAGAGAGCAAATTGCCATCATCTGTTGGATCATCAAAAAAGCAAGAGAATTCCAGAAATACATCTACTTCTGCTTCATTGACTATGCTAAACCATTGACTGCATGGATCATAACAAACTGTGGACAATTCTGAAAGAGATAAGAATACCAGACGATCTTACTTGCCTCTTGCAAAACCTGTATGCTGGTCAAGAAGCAACAGTTAGAATAGAGCATGGAAAAACAATCTAGTTCCAAGTTTAGAGGAGTACGTCAAGGCTGTATATTGTCTCCCTGCTTATTTAACTTATATGCAGAGTGCATCATGCCAAATGCTAGGCTGGATGAAGCACAACCTGGAATCAAGATTGCTGGGAAGAATATCAGTAATCTCAAATAAGAAGATGACACCACCCCTACAGCAAAACCACCCCTACAGCAAAAAAAATGAAGAGGAACTAAAGAGCCTCTTGAGGAAGGCAAAATAGGAGAGTGAAAACCTGGCTTAAAACTCAGCATTCAAAAAATGAAGATCATGTCATTCAGTCCCATCACTTCACGGCAAATAGATGAGAAAACAATGGAAACAGTGACAGACTTTTATTTTCCTGGGCTCCAAAATCACTGCAGACGGTGACTGCAGCTGTAAAACTGAAAGACACTTGCTCCATGAAAGAAAAGCTATGAGAAACCTAGACAGCATATTAGAAAGCAGAAACAAATGTCCATATAGTCAAAGCTATGTTTTTTACAGTGAAGTGAAGTGAAGTCACTCAGTCATGCCCAACTCTTTGCAACCCCTTGGACTGCAGCTCTCAGGCTCCTCTGTCCATGGGATTCTTCAGGCAAGAATACTGGAGTGGGTTGCCATTTCCTTCATGTACAAATGTGAGAGCTGGACAATACAAAAGGCTGAGTGCCAAAAAACTTATGCTTTCAAACTGTGGTGCTGAAGAAGACTCTTGAGAGTCCTTTAGATGGCAAGGAGCTCAAACCAGTCAATCCTAAAGGAAATCAACCCTGAATAATCATTGGAAGGACTGATGCTAAGGTTGAAGCTCCACTACATTGGCCACCTGATGCAAAGAGCTGACTGATTGGAAAAGACCCTGATGCTGGGAAAGATTGAAGGCAGCGAGAGAAGGGGACAAAATGGTTGGATGGCATCACCAGCTCGATGCACATGAGTTTGAACAAACTCCAGGAAATGGTTAATGACAGGTAAGCCTGACATGCTGTGGCCCTTGGGGTTGCAAATAGTCATATATGACTGAGTGACTGAAAAACAAGAGAATACTCTAGGCTTCCCAGGTGGAACTAGGGGTAAAGGACCCACCTGCCAATGCAGGAGATGTAAGTGACACGGGTTCAATCCCTGGGTTAAGGAGATTCCCTGGAGGAGGGCATGGTGGCAACCCACTCCACTATTCTTCCGTGGAGAACCCCATGGACAGAGGAGCCTGGCAGGCTACAGTTCATAGGGTCTCAGAGTCGGACATGACTAACATGACTTAGCACACATGAGGAAAATACACTTGACAATTTTATTTTATTTTAAATGTGATTAGATGCTTTCCCCAGAGATCAGAAGCCAAACTGAGAGACTCATTCAACAGGGTATCTCCTCTGTCTTCTTGGCAATCAAACACATTCACAGGATGAAATGGTTTCTCTTGCTCCTAAACTGCTTGATCTGCAAGTTGGAAGACTCAAAATATCCTAAAGGACTCTAAAGACAGAAAAATTCTGGTTTTCTCCTCAGGGTCGTTGGTCTTATGTACTAGCCACCCTATTATGGTGACACTAATCCCCTCATCCAGGAGAAATAGTTTCCAAGTCAGATGCCCCGTATATTGAGTAATAAAGTTCTCTTATTTTAAATTTTTGTTTAGCGTAACATGAAATGGAACTTCTATGGATGTATAATACAGAGCTCTGAAATTAAAGGAGACTAAAGGAAGTAAATCTCAAGACTGGTACATACTTTTGAAAAGNCACTAGCCAGTCTATTATGGTGACACTAATGCCCTCATCCAGGAGAAATATTTTCAAGTCAGATACCCCATATATTGAGTAATAAAGTTCTCTTATTTTAAATTTTTGTTTAGCGTAACATGAAATGGGACTTCTAATACAGAGCTCTGAAATTAAAGGAGACTAAAGGAAGTAAATCTCAAGACTGGTACATACTTTTGAAAAGAATTAAACATCTCTGCATCATACGGACCCTAAAGATGGCAATCTATCTTACTTTGAGAAATATATACATTTCCTATCCACTTTACTGAGAATTCAAGGTCACTTTTATAAAGACTTCCAATAAGTAGAAATCACTTGAATCATGAAATATCATAAACATTTGAAATATGAAAATAAAGGACAGTAGAGCTCATGAACTTCAATACAACTATTACAGCTGAATAAAAAATTAGACATTCAGCCTCTTCACTCACCAAAGACAGAGGAGGTTAGAAAACAGTCAATAATGTGTTTAACCTTCTCCACATAGAAAAAAGTCTTTTAAATTTTTTTTAAGGAAGGCAGTGTTTTCAGATATGAGGTCCTGAAAACAGTATCTCATGAGGGGTTTCATATCCTCCTCTGTCATTTCCGGCTGTGTGACTTGAGCAATGTGTGTAACAAGCCATGCTTTTGTTTCTCGTCTGAAAATGGAGGTGATTGTAATAAACTCATAAGTTTATGAAGGTTAATGAGTTAATATGGGTGAAATGGATAGAACAGTGCCTGGTTCCCATAATTGCTGTATCAATATTTTCTAAATAAAATATAATATAGGAAACTCCTAAATAACTAATGGACGTATTCAGTAATATTCCCACAAAAAATGCAACAGTAGGTATCCTTGGGATATCATGTTTAGGGTCCCTCCATAGATGCTCAGACCACAATAAGAATCCCAGGAAGTCTTAATTGCACAGGACTAAAAATAGCACTCCAAGTATATAGCTTTTTGAAATAAAACATAGGCTTTCTATCACATTAGCTTTAAAAACATGCTACAGGGCATCCCATCATGACATAAAGTCTGTCCTTGAATCAAGTTTTCTGAACATGGATTTGTTTTAGAAACAAATCTTTCAGGACAAATAAATTATATTCTATAAATCCACTGTCATCCTGAAGAAAGGAAGGGATAAAAGAGTGAGGAAACAAAGGGGGAAAAAAGTTAAAAATCAGAATATGAGAATATGTTGCTTATATATATATATATAATGTTTAATTGGATATTTTGCTTTACAATCTTGTGTTGATTTCTACCATACAATAATGTGAATCAGCCATAAGTATACATTTACCCGCTCTGTTTTAAACCTCCCTCCCATCCCCAACAAACCTTGCCTGTCTAGGTTGTTACGGAGCATGGGGTTGAGCTCCCTGTGTTATATAGCAACTTGCCACTAGCCATCTATTTTACATATGGTAATTTATGTATTTCAGTGCTCCTTTCTCAATTTGCCCCTATCTGTATCTCTATTCCTGCCCTGCAAATAAGTTCATCAGTATGATTTTTCTAGATGTCATATATATGTGTTATTATATGATATTTATTTTTCTCTGACTTCACTCTGTATAACAGGCTCTGGGTTCATCCACCTCACTAAGACTGACTCAAATGCATTACTTTCATGACTAATATTCCATTGTATATAAGTATCCCAACTTCATCCATTCTTCTGTTGCTGGAATCTAGGTTGCTTCCATGCCCTAGCTATTTTATATAGTGCTACAATGAACATTGGAATACATGTACCTTTTTCAATTATGGTTTTCTCAGCATATATGCCCAATAGTGCAGTTGTTGGGTCATATGTTACTTTTATTCCTAGCTGTTTTTTTTTTTTTAAAGAAATCTCCATATTGTTCTCCATAGCGGTTGTATCAATTTACATTCCCACCAACTGTGCAAGAGGGTTCCTTTTACTTCACATCCTCTGCAGAATTTATTGTTTGTAGGTTTTTTTGATGGTGGTCATTATATACTTTTTAAAAATTTTTTATCAGAGTACAGTTGATTTATAATATTGGGTTAGTTTCAAATGTACAGCAAAGTGAATCAGTTATACATATATGCACTTTTTTTTTAAGATTCTTTTCCTATATAGGCTATTAAAGAGTACTGAGCAGAGTTCCAGATTTTTTATATAATATTGATTTTTCCCTTCTTACTAGCCAAACTTGGGAAGATTAATCCAAATTCACTTAAAACCTTAATTAGTCAGCTTTAGTAATATTGTTCACCTCACCATTCATTGATTAAAGATTGAGTGTGAGCATGACTCTGGCTTAAGGAATGTGAAGCAAAGGCTATGGTGGGATTTTTAGAAAAAGTGTCCTCACTCTTAAGGAGATACCAGAAAAATTCTCTCTCTTCACTCTCTTGCTTCTTCTTGTCTGCATTTGGCATATAGGACTGCTACATCCTTCCTTCAGTAATGAGGGAAGCCAGAACCTGGAGACCAGGTATATTCCATTAATAATAAAATGATGGAAAGAACTTTGGCTTCTGGGAACATTGTTAAGTCATTAAATGAACCACCCTGAAGTCACCCTAACTCTGAATTTGTTATATGAAATAAACCGCTTCACTGTATAATCCTAATGAGATGAATTTTCCGTTCCTTTCAGATCAGATCTTTCTGCATTTAACCAATGGTTCAGACCTTTTAAAAAATGAGAAGTTGGTGATCCCTTGACAATGTATTCATCCGTTAATCCTCTTCCAGAATCAATTTCTTGAGAAAAGTTTTGAAAGATACCCAAAACAGCAGAATTAGCATGGACTTGAGATATTAGAATTATTTGAAAAAAATACTAAAATAAGATTGTTTCAACTGATTATAGAGATAAAAAGAAAGAGGATTCATTTTTTTTAAATGTTTTTTAAAAATTTCAAGGCATTTTAAGAAAGAACCAAAGCCTCTCATGTCAGAGAGAAATTAAAATATAGACATTTTTAGGTGCTAAGAGTTCAGACCTCTCACAGATTGTCATGGAAAGAATAAAGATGTAAGTGAAAAAAAAAAAAACAAATAAATGATGTAAGTGATCTCAGTAAGATGAGATTTATACCAGAAGGGAAGAACTGGCATATAAAAAGGCAAAAGTAATTGAAGAAATGGGTAAATGTGTGATGAATCTAATAACATTTACACAGAGTCCATGGAAGAAACTGACATTTAGGCTTTGTTTGCCTCAGACCTGTCAGGGGTGACTTGTTAGAGATTAGCCAAAATCTCAAATAAAGTGACTTAATTTTGTACAGTGGTAAGAGAGATGGTCATGTGCTCTCTATCTTAAATGGATATTCATAGTATATATAAAGAGATATCTGTACCTGTCTTTACACAGAGCTGAAGATATTATTTGTAGGTTGAATATGTTATATTCCTCCAATACATATGTTTTGTGACTTATAGGACAATAATTAACATCTGCAAGGCCTGTCATAAACATTTTTTAAAATTTTGTGAGCTTCACAAACATCATGGTTAAAATTACATTCCTAAAGTGACAAAAGGATATTTCATATTTAAACTTTAAATATGGAAAGCCTTTCATTCCTTCTTCTCANATGTTTTGTGACTTATAGGACAATAATTAACATCTGCAAGGCCTGTCATAAACATTTTTTAAAATTTTGTGAGCTTCACAAACATCATGGTTAAAATTACATTCCTAAAGTGACAAAAGGATATTTCATATTTAAACTTTAAATATGGAAAGCCTTTCATTCCTTCTTCTCAAACATACCCAATAACTGTGATAAAGCTAATCAGATCACGTAGTTTTAAACTTAACACAACCCATGCTCCAACTGGCTAATCTCTAATGGTATTCTTTGTATATAGAACTCATATGATCACTGGAGTGAAAATTTTAACCTTCTCTTTCTTATCTCCCTAATTCCGACATGCACTTGAGTACTGTCAACAAGATAATTCATGTGTCAAGGTTTCTCATAAAATTCTAAATTACATTTCTAAATTTCCATAACTTGCATTTAAAGTTATAACTTCTGATTTTCACAAGGCTCAGGCACTTTCTGGGAGAAAACGCAAACTGTGTCCATTTTTTAAGTTTCATCTCCCTTTAAGCTCATAAAGTGAAGGGAAACTTCAGCAGAAGCTTATAACTGTGTTTTTAACTTTTCTCCTATAAATTTTATGCATTTGTTGCTGAAATAAAGTCCCTTTTCTTCTCACCACATATTTTCTGTTAATTTCTATAAGAAACCTTTTGATTTTTGTATATTTAGTGCATAGCTGGTCCCACTAAATGTTTTTATTCCTAATACTGTTTCAAGGAATTCTTCTGGATTCTCAAAATAATCTGTTTTCAGAAAGCAACAATTTTTGTATTCTTGCTTATTCTTTTATAGTATGTACAGCGCTGATTCCAAAATCTTACCTTTGGAGAAGTAGGGTACAGATCACTGTTTATCACCAACAACCACGGATTCAAAAGGTCTTCAGTTCCCCAGCTGTATCATTAGCTAGAATGGGAACATTACTTAATCCTCCAAGCCTTAGTTTCCTCACGTGTAAATTAGGGGTGATAATATCTATCTCCCCTATGTCATTATACGATAATCTTTGTTTTTTGAGAGATTTGACTTAAAGTTTCCTTTGCCTGACAATAGATTAGTCGGGCAAGTATTATTTGCACGGAATACCTTTTTTCTAAACACTTAATTTTACCCTATTTGTGTGTGCTGAGTCACTTCATCAGTGTCTGATTCTTTGGGACTCTATGGACTGGAGCCTGCCAGGCTCCTCTGTCCATGGGATTTTTCCGGACAAGAACACTGGAGAGGGTCGCCATGCCCTCCTCCAGGGATCTTCCTGACCCAGGGATCACACCTGCATCTTTTCTGTCCCCTGAGTTGGCAAGGAGGGTTCTTTACCTCTAGCGCCACCCAGGAAGCCTAATTTTATCCTATATATGGCCTTAAATTTAACACAAACCTCATGTAAAAAGGTATCTAATTGAACTTAAAATCCATTCAGCCACCCTATGGAATTTTTAAATTGAAGTATAGTAGATTTACAGTCATTTTCCTGGTGACTCCGTGGTAAAGAATCCACCTGCCAATGCAGGAGACACAGGATTGATCACTAGATAGGGAAGATCCCCTGGAGAAGGAAATGGCAACCCACATCAATATGCTGGCCTGGATAATCCCATGGACAGGGGAGCAGGTGGGCTACAGTCTATGGTGTTGCAAAAAGTTGGACATAACTTAGTGACTAAACAACTACAGTAATTACCTCAAGGTTATCAGGAACAAATTAAGTTATATTTAAATAAAAATTTAAGATGGTGTCTGACACACAGTAGGTGCTCAAAACGTACTAGCTAGCATTATTTTTACATAGGTATAACATCCTTAATAATGTTATATATTAATTTTGATAGAAAGAATTGTCTTACTACTGATTCTAATGATGAGTGTTTTCTTATTATTTATGATATTGATTAATTTGGGGGGGATAATCTCAAGAAGTTGTTGTAAGAACTGAAGCATAAGGGCATTTGTGGAGGGCCAATGATCGGAGTTACTAATGTGGTTCTGTATTTTTTTCTCCATTATTATGTAACAGGTGAGGAGGTAGAGGTTACTCATACCTTTAAATTTATTGTTTGCAAGATGGAAAAGAATCTTATCTGGATGGAATTTAATATAAATGTATGAAAATTTCAGTGAAGAAAATAGAAACATGATAGATATTTTGAAGCAAACTATATTGAGGTAGAATTTACATATAATAAAATTGCTGCCTTTAAGATTATGGTGTGATGAAGTCTGGGAAATATGTGTACTATATAGTCATGAGTACAACAAAAATATGGAATGGTGGTATCCAATATGGAACCCACTAACCACAATGGCTATTGAGCATTTGAAATATGACTAGTATTAATTGAGATGCATTTTAAATTTAAAATACATACCAGAGTTCAACAACATTGTATGCAGAATGTGAAGTACCTTATTAACAATACTATATTAATTACATGTTGAAGTTCTGTCTTTGTTGTTGTTGTTATCACCACGTTATGTCTGACTCTTTGTGACTCCATGGATTGCAGCATGCCAGGGTTTCCCATCCTTCACTATCTCCTGGAGTTTGCTCAGACTCATATCCACTGAGTCTATGATGTCTTCCAACCATCTCATCCTCTGTTGCCCCCTTCTCTTTTGCCCTCAACCTTTTCCAGTATCAGGTCTTTTCCAATAAGTCCATTCTTTGAATCAAGTNACCACGTTATGTCTGACTCTTTGTGACTCCATGGATTGCAGCATGCCAGGGTTTCCCATCCTTCACTATCTCCTGGAGTTTGCTCAGACTCATATCCACTGAGTCTATGATGTCTTCCAACCATCTCATCCTCTGTTGCCCCCTTCTCTTTTGCCCTCAACCTTTTCCAGTATCAGGTCTTTTCCAATAAGTCCATTCTTTGAATCAAGTGGCCCAAGTATTAGAGCTAAAGAATCACTGCTTCCAATGAATATTCATGGTTGATTTCCTTTAGGAGACTGATTTGATCTCCTTGCTATACAAGGGACTTTCACGAGTCTTCTTCAGAGTCCAAAAGACTGTCCTATACATCTGTGTCTCTTTGCTGTCTCGCATACAGGGTTGTCATTACCATCTTTCTAAATTCTATATATATGCATTAGTATACTGTATTGGTGTTTTTCTTTCTGGCTTACTTCACTCTGTATAATAGGCTCCAGTTTCATCCACCTCATTAGAACTGATTCAAATGTATTCTTTTTNTATTTCCATATCCTAACAACCAGAGAAATACGCCATCCAAAAAAGTGATGTGGGGATAGGAACTTGATGGCTCCTGTTGGATCACTCTTTTTTTTCTTTCTGTTTCATTACATATTGTATTTAAATCTAGTTAAATTTACTTTTTCCCAATTTTATTCAGATAATAATTATACAGTGATATATAACACGGTATGTAGTGATGTATAACACCATACAAGTTTAGGGTCAAGCATAATAATTTGACTTTCATATAGGCAGAAACCAACATAGTCCTGTGGAGACAACTCTATCTTGAGCTTATGTTTTCACTGATGCAGTGTTCAGTGAATCCCCTAGGAGTCTGTCAGCCTTTTAGCCAAAATGTCNCAGTGATATATAACACGGTATGTAGTGATGTATAACACCATACAAGTTTAGGGTCAAGCATAATAATTTGACTTTCATATAGGCAGAAACCAACATAGTCCTGTGGAGACAACTCTATCTTGAGCTTATGTTTTCACTGATGCAGTGTTCAGTGAATCCCCTAGGAGTCTGTCAGCCTTTTAGCCAAAATGTCTTGTCCTTAAAAGTACAGTTTCAAATGTTTTGATAAAGCAACACAAAATTACATGGGATAATATATTCCTAACTTGTGTTGGGAGTATATAATAGTTTCTTTGGCAGGTGAGTACCTTTTAAACCTGGGAAATTTTAGAATTAAATGCACAAATGTTTGAAAGAAGAGAATCTGATAATCTTTATTAAATGGCTTGTGTATGTTTATGATTTTATATGGAAGTAGTATTTCAGTTATTTTGGCATATTAGGAAAATAAGTTAGTCACATATTCAAATTAATTCATACTTGTGATTTATGTAGAGTTCAGAATCACTTAAGACAACCCTACATTCATCATATATGTTCAAATTATTAGATCCATAAGTTATTTTAGTACTTGGGAATAGTTTGTTTATTATTTCAGACAACCCAAGTACTTAGAAGGAAAGTAAAAATTTAATGAAATTTTAAATGAAACCAAATATTTTCCAAAGGCAATTAGGTGGTTGGTAAAATTTGCTAGAATTTTAAATAGAATTATATGAAATGTAACTCAAACAAAAGCCTCTTAAAAGAGAAGATAGATTATTGCATTTGTAACTTTAATGGAATAAGAACTTTTAAAACAAAGAAAAAACACAAATTGACTTTTATGCATACAGAAATATCCTTAGAAGTCACCCCAAAACTCTTTATGTCGTGCATAAGCTGCACAAGTAACCAGTTTTTCTTAAAAAAAAAGATTTTTGCTTTACCTTGTACTATACCTATTTAATATTTATCTATATTAAACTTTAAGGCATGTGGTCAGTCTTTTAAATTCTTGTGTGTATGGGCAGTGCTTGGTTTTCACTTATAAGATTTCAGATGGTGGTTATAAGCTGCCAGTACAAAAAGCAGAGAAGAAACCACCAGTGGTTTGGCATGACTGATGGGAGAATGTCTCCAGTTACCTACAATATATAATAGTTTTAACATAAAGGCTTGTGTACGTTTCTCCCCTAAAATAGTGCATATTCAGCCTCAAATGTAGATTACACTAGGTGGTTCTGAAGTGCTGCCAAACTGGGACCCAAAGCCAGAAAACTCAATAAATAACTATTCAGAGAGATTTTTTTCCCCCAAATGGTATTTAAGGAACCAAAACTGTACAAGAACATGTTCCAGGCTTCACAGTTACATTGAACAAACACTCACTGGGCACACTTACATGATACGTACTAGAAATACAGAGATGAGGAGGACACGAATGGCCCCCCTCCCACCAACCTTTTAGTCTAGACGTAAGGTAAATAATTAGAGAAACATTTATAGAACAGTGTTCTAAGAGCATCCATAGCAGTGAAGGAGCTTATGGTATGGATCCCTAATCTAGTCTGAAAGGATGCAGAAAAAAATATCAATGACCTGAAACTTGAACAGCAAGTAAGAGTTGTATTTGTTTCTTTGATAAAGGAAAAATTATAAATATGACTTGGTGAATTTCAGGGTTGCTTTGGATACTGAAGAGCAAAAGGAAAATAAGCCAGAAATAAAGTTCTCCATTTGGTAGAAATGGAAATAAATGTGTCTGTATTATTGGACTCAAAATGTAGATTTCCAGTGGAAGGTAAGTGAGTTGTAACTTCCTTTGTGGTTTAACCGAAGAGTACAAATGTTTGGGAGGCTAGGGCACGGATGGAGAGAGCCAGAGCACCTAACCCGTGTCCCAGTTCTCCAGAAACTTGGAGGCTTGTGGTTAGGTGACAATCCAAATTAGAAAATTGGTGCAATGTGGAACTTCTCTCTGATGATACAATATGCTCTGGTGGAAATGCTACAAAGCATCACAGCCGTGTCAGAGCCCAATGAAACTGATCAGTTTTTTGGGCACAAAACTATGACATAGCAAGACACACAAATCAAAAATAAAAAAAAGACACAAATCAAAGGGCTAAATTTACCATTTCCTAGGCTCCTTGGATCTAAAAACCTGAAGAACTAATACACAATATCCCAAAGGCAGGAATACTGCTAAGAGCTAAATTATGCATACTTCAAAGTTTCCATAGGGGCATCATTCAATTTGTTGTTTAACTTTTAATTTGAAATTAAAATTTTAAAATTTTCTTGTATATGTTAAATAATCAATATCCTAAGGCCTTNGGCTAAATTTACCATTTCCTAGGCTCCTTGGATCTAAAAACCTGAAGAACTAATACACAATATCCCAAAGACAGGAATACTGCTAAGAGCTAAATTATGCATACTTCAAAGTTTCCATAGGGGCGTCATTCAATTTGTTGTTTAACTTTTAATTTGAAATTAAAATTTTAAAATTTTCTTGTATATGTTGAATAATCAATATCCTAAGGCCTTTTTAAAAAAGAGATATTTCTATGTCAATGTTATGACCAGCATTTCTGCTTAGAGAAATGTGAGATGATTTATAATAGTCATAAAAGTTGGCATAGTTTGTGATGCCTTAGTCAATGCTTCATTAAAGAAGCATATTTTCCAAACTAGTTTGTATAATTCTTATGAGTTATTGAATGTTTACATGCTTATCCCAGCACTTGGTATATACGAGATGCTCAATAAACGTTTGTTTGATTGCATTAATTATATTGGGTGAATTGCATTGCATTGCTTTGCATTTAATTGTGTTGGACTACACTGAGTTGAATTTGGAATGAGTTTTGTTGACTTGAATTGCAGGGAATTGAGTTAAATTGATTTGAGTTGTATTGAAATGAATTGAATGAAATTGGCTAGTCTGAGAGTGACAATCCTTATTCCATATGCTGAGGGACCTTATACTTTTGTTTCATCCCTTTATCCCCAGAAATTAGTTCATTTCTCAGTACAAAGCACATACTTAGTAAAATTTTCAGTAATTATTAAAAAGAAAAGATAGACTTTATTCTAATAGCACCTATACATTCAATAATATTTTTAATCATAATACTCCGTAGGCACTGTGCTACATACTAGAGATAGAATGATGGGTAAGAAAGAGGCTGTCCACAAAGAGATTACAATTTACTGCTGGGCAACAATTAAGTAAATAAGCACTAAAATATAGTATGAAACAGTATCAAGTGTTTAGTAACTATTGGTAAGCCATGAGCCATTCATATGAGGCTTCTCTCATAGCTCAGTTGGTAAAGAATCCACCTGCAATGCGGGAGATCTGAGTTTGATCCCTGGGTTGGGAAGATCTCCTGGAGAAGGAAAAGGCTACCCACTCCAGTATTCTGGCCTAGAGAATTCCATGGACTGTATAGTTCATGGGGTCGCAAAGAATCGGACACGACTGAGTGACTTTCACTTCACTTCACTTCTTCATGAGATTAGTACATCCTGAAATCCGCACTGCAGTGGCCATACTAAGTAATAGGAATAAATACCAGTCCTATGCCAGGACCACCAAATATGGTTACGTCCTATGCAAAAGTCACCTACCTGAAAGGAAGTGATTAGTAATCCTGTGTTCTGGTAACCCAAATGTCTACCTTCTATGATCTATCTTCTGAAAATTCCCAGAAAAAAAAAAATTCCAATTCAGTTACATTATCACAACTGTCAGGGATCAAACCATGAAGAGTATTGATTGAAATATTATTGTTAAGTGATGGAACAACCTGATCAAATTTTCTTTTTGAAATTCATGTGAAAAATACTTGGGAGGCTGGGAGACCATCCAAGAGGAGACTTCAGTAATCTTATCTAAAGGCATGATACTGGGTGTTTGACTCAGGGCATTTTTCCTTCCCATCTCTTTGGTTGCTCATTTCCATGTTTTTGTTGGATCTTCTTCTCACAACCCACCTTCTAAATGCTGGAATTCCTCAAGGATCCATCTGAGGTCTCCTTATATTGTATCTCTACACTTAACTCCTAAACAGTCTCCTTCATTCCCCTGGTTTTAAATGCCATCTGGTGATATTCATGTCTCTGATTCTAACCTCATCCCTATACTCCACTTTCATTTTTCCATTTGCCAGCATATCTTAATGTCTCCCAAGGAACTCAAAATACAATGTCTCAAATTGAAGTCTTGATTTATTTTCTCCTTGCAGTCCCTCCCTTCCTGTGTGCATGGTTGTCAGCAGAACTTACACCACCATGGACACGTTCAGTTCTTCCTGTCCTTTCGCTGACCATATCTAGGGCTATGCTGCTGCTACTGCTGCTGCTAAGTTGCTTCAGTCGTGTCCGACTCTGTGCGACCCCATAGACAGCAGCCCACCAGGCTCCCCTGTCTCTGGGATTCTCCAGGCAAGAACACTGGAGTGGGTTGCCAGTTCCTTCTCCAATGCATGAAAGTGAAAAGTGAAAGTGAAGTATCTTAGTCATGTCTGACTCTTTGTGACCCCATGGACTGCAGCCTACCAGACTCCTCCATCCATGGGATTTTCTAGGCAAGAGTACTGGAGTGAGTTGCCATTGCCTTCTCCAATCTAGGGCTATACTGTGTAGTAAATCTCTTCTTTGTCATCAAGGGCTCTGTAGCTAACAGATATTGTATGGTGACCATAGGACCACGTGGCCTCTATGCTCT
>SJYA01002045.1:18274-41645 GCA_006410615.1 Neotragus moschatus
GCTCAGGGCAGCCCATCCCCAAATACATTACAATGGCATGTTGATTATTTTGAATTAAAAGTTACTTTAGAAACAACCAGTGCAAGAAGGACACTCTGACTGTCTTCTCTCTTCTTAAAGTAGGAAATAAATCTCCCACGTGAAACCTTCCCTGTACTGTAGGGTAAAGAGAGGACCTTATCATCAGAGCCCGCGAATTCGGAGCCCAGAGGCTGTACAGACAGATCTCGCTACTTCTTTACTAAATTGCCACCCCAAACCAAAACTCTATTCAGATGTGTCACTAATTAAGCACCCAAGCCTAAGTTTCTTTGTCTGGTCATTTCCTCACAAATATGCTGTTTCTTGGTCTAAAGAGTATAAAGCTGCCAGCTTTGGCCACTTCTTATGTTCCACTTCTATGAGACCACTCCACATGTAGAAATCAAATTTAATGTGTGTGTGTGTGTGTGTGTGTGCTTCACCTGTTACTCTGCCTGGTTGACACATTTAATTACTAGATTAGCCAAAAACTAAGTATGGGTAAGGGGGAAATTTTCCCTCCCTAACAATGTCTTTATTTTGTCACTAACTTTAACAGATCTGCTTTTCACAGGTCACTGGTAAATACATTTGCTCCAAATTTCTGAAAGATACCTTTCATTTGGAACACTATTTGCTATGTTATATATTAGTGTTATAACACTATGTTATATATTAAGAATTTTATTTTATTTCATTTTTACTATGTTTTTGATTCTTTTTTTAATTTAAATTTATTTATTTTAATTGGAAGCTAATTACTTTACAATATTGTATTGGTTTTGCCATACATCAACATGAATCTGCCACAGATTGCCACTGAATTTTCTGATTTCTCCCTCGTTTCTTGAGAAAGTCATCATTTGCTTCCCTTGCTCTGTTGGTATAGTCAGACCATGGATAGAATGGGCTCATTTGGTGATTTTTTTTTCTATAAATGTTATCTATTTTGTATCTGTTGCCAAATATAGTATTATACTTAGGCATAAAGTTTTATTTTTCTGTTCTTTTTAAAATTTTTTTTTACATTTATTTATTTTAATTGGAGGTTAATTACTTTACAATATTGTATTGGTTTTGCCATACATCAACATGAATCTGCCACAGGTATACACGTGTTCCCCATCCTGAAGCCCCCTCCCTCCTCCCTCCCTGTACCATCCCTCCAGGTCATCTCTGTGCACCAGCCCCAAGCATCCAGTTGTTCTTATCATTTCTCATCCAGTTAATCATGCTTTTTCTAAAATTTTCTTGAAAAAATTAACATATTTTCTTTTTAAATAATTGGTTTTATTGTTAATGTATTAATTTGTGCTCATCTTCTGACTTTTATTTAAATATTTTCCTAACATCTTAAGCTGAAAACAAAAAATGTTTTATATCATCACTTTCTGCATTGAATAAAAGAAAGTTTCATTAAAACAATGAGGTTTTGACCAATATGAGCCGTGCTTAGTTGCTCAGTCGTGTCTGACTCTTTGCAACCCCATGGACTGTAGCCCTCCAGGCTCCTCTGTCCTTGGGGATTCTCCGGCAAGAATACTGGAGTGGGTTGCCATTCCCTCCTCCAGGGAATCTTCCTAACCNATGTTTTATATCATCACTTTCTGCATTGAATAAAAGAAAGTTTCATTAAAACAATGAGGTTTTGACCAATATGAGCCGTGCTTAGTTGCTCAGTCGTGTCTGACTCTTTGCAACCCCATGGACTGTAGCCCTCCAGGCTCCTCTGTCCTTGGGGATTCTCCGGCAAGAATACTGGAGTGGGTTGCCATTCCCTCCTCCAGGGAATCTTCCTAACCCAGGGATCAAACCCAAGTCTCTCCTTGCAAGTGGGTTCTTTACCATTTGAGCCACCAGGGAAGCCCATCATTGTTTTCTAATAAATGTATATTTTTCAGATTAATATACTGCACTCCAGTGCATTGTTTCACAGGTTCTGATAAGTGTTTTTCTAATTTTTATTCAGCTTAAAGTATTATTTTTCTCATTTATATTTTTCTATCATAGAAAAGATTTTTAATAAATGGATGTTGCTATTGACGTGGAATCCTTTGGTGGGGGTTCAGGGGGAAGTTGCTGAGTGGTGGGAGAAAAATAATCAAGACTTATGCCATATAATATATATAGAAAGGAAATTTCCAGAAAGAAGGTGTTGTCAGAATAATATGTAAGTGGTAGATAAATGAGATGGTCACCAAAATTATTCAACTGAATTTGGCAGTTCTATTGGCATTGTTTTCCATACTGGGTGTATCCTCAACATCTAATTCTCTGGGCCCTTTGCACAAAAAACTATTCATGATGAGATTCTTTTCTTGAGAAGCCTAAGCAGCATCATACCCACACAACTGACATGGAATTAACATTTTAGGGTCTGAAAGTAAACATCTAAAAAATATTTGCCATGGACATTTGTCGGACTATGTTAGAGACCCCTTCTCTATGTGCCTCAGCTTCACTGAATGAGGTCATACATGCACTGGGGTCATACATGAAAGTTCCAACTTCAGTTCTTCTATGTCTAACTCCATAATTTGGGGCAAATTAACTTAACCACTTTAAACATCAGTTTCCCCATTTATATATTAGAGATAACATTTTTGGTACTTGATTGGATAGTTACAATTATTAGATCAGATTATGGATATGAAGATAATAACATCTGTCACATGGTTTGTATTTAAGAAATGCTAACCTTTGTGGTTCAGTAATTGTTTAGGCGCTAAGTCATGCCTGACTCTTTGGTGACCCCATGAACTGTAGTTCGTCAGGTTCCTCTGTCCAGGGGATTTCCCAGGCAAGAATCCTGGAGTGGGTTGCCATTTCCTTCTCCAGGAGATCTTTCTGACCCAGGGGTAGAACCCATGTCTCTTGCATTGCAGGAGGATTCTTTACCACTGAGCCCCAGGGAAGCCATTTTAGCAGTAGCTTGCCAAATTTATCAAAATGAGGTGTTATTGGACTGTGTTAAAATAATGGCAAGTTTGGTCCTTTTTTCTTCCTTCCCTCCTCTCTTCTTCCCTCCCTTCCTTCCTTTTATACTTCCCTTCTTTCCTCCACCTTTGCTAAATATGTGGTTTCTCTCAACAATTGTTATCTTTAAAGATTAATCTGAGGATTATTTAATTAAGTCTTCATTTCCTCATATGCCTTATATACATTTATACATACTACCTACCTTCTAGAGTTAGTGTATGGGTAAAAGTAATATAATGCCTACTAGTATTTGTCAACAACACAGAGAAATTTCAATGAATGAGAGATATACTAATTTTTCTTAGTGTGATTCTTTGGCCCATCATCACATATATAAACATGTGAGCCTTGGAGATGCCTTAGACATGTGTGTGTTAGTCACTCAGTTGTGTCCAACTCTTGTGACCGCATTGACTATAGCCTTCCAGGCTCCTCTGTCCATGGAAATCTCCAGGCAAGAGTACTAGAGTAGGTTGCCAGTCTCTTCTCCAGGGGATTTCTCTACCCAGGGATTGAACCCAGGTCTCCTGCATTGCAGTCAGATTCTTTACATACTTCTGGATATATCCCAGGAACACCTAATAATATCAACACTTCAAATATGAACTGATTTTTTTGGTTCTTTATTCTAGGATCAATAAATTATTAAAAAAAAAAAAAAAACCCTGGAAACCAGATTTATCAGCATACTGTTTAGGTATTCTACTGGGGACTTTTATAGTTAAGAAAAATTGAACCGTGTTATTGTTGCCACCAAAGACAATTATAGACTTAAGAAAATTTGATGTAAAGTAATTCAGGGAAACTTCAGTTCTCAAAATGAGAAATACTGAGAGGCAGGGAAAGAAACTTGTGACTCTATAAAACTCATAAAATACTAAAATTCCTAGATCAGCAATAGTAATTTAGTGAATCTCAGAGTGTCTAATGATAAACTACATTTTTGTCATATGTTATGTTTAACTATGCAAATATCCCTGTCTTCTCAGCCCCTGATTATGTGGGTNTTCTCAAAATGAGAAATACTGAGAGGCAGGGAAAGAAACTTGTGACTCTATAAAACTCATAAAATACTAAAATTCCTAGATCAGCAATAGTAATTTAGTGAATCTCAGAGTGTCTAATGATAAACTACATTTTTGTCATATGTTATGTTTAACTATGCAAATATCCCTGTTTTCTCAGCCCCTGATTATGTGGGTCCTCAACAACACCAGTGCTCAGCCTCTGACTTTCCTCTTGACGGGTATTCTAGGACTGAGAGCAGCCCAGATCTGGGTCTCCATCCCTGTTTGCCTCCTGTACGCCGTCGCCCTCTCCGGGAACAGTATGATCCTGTTTGTGGTCCTCCGTGAACAGAGCCTTCATGAGCCCATGTATTACTTCCTCTCCATGCTTTCAGCCACAGACCTAAGCTTATCCCTCTGCACACTTTCCACTACCCTTGGTGTCTTCTGGTTTGAAGCCCAAGAGATCAACTTAAATGCCTGCATTGCTCAGATGTTCTTTCTTCATGGATTTACTTTCATGGAGTCTGGCGTTTTGCTGGCCATGGCCTTTGACCGTTTTGTGGCCATCTGTGATCCACTGAGATACACCACCATCCTCACCAATGCCAGGATCGCCCAGATTGGTATGAGCATGTTGACAAGAAATGTTGCTGTCATGTTGCCAGTTGTGCTTTTTGTCAAGCGGCTGTCCTTCTGCAGTTCTATGGTCCTCTCACATTCTTACTGCTACCATGTTGATCTCATTCAACTCTCATGCACAGACAACAGAATCAACAGCATCCTTGGTCTGTTTGCACTCTTCTCCACGACAGGGTTTGACTGTCCTTGTATATTGCTCTCCTATGTCCTGATCATCCGATCTGTCCTCAGCATTGCCTCCATAGAGGGCAGGCAGAAAGTCTTCAACACCTGCATTTCCCACATCAGTGCTGTTGCCATCTTCTATATCCCTCTCATCAGCCTGTCTCTTGTCCATCGCTATGGCCGTTCAGCACCTCCCTTTGTCCACACCATCATGGCCAATATCTTCCTGCTTATTCCTCCTGTACTCAACCCAATCATCTACAGTGTGAAGACTAAGCAGATTCAGAAGGCTGTTATCAAGGTCTTAATTCAGAAGCGACTCCAAATCTAATCTTTAGCTGTCTCAGAGTTAAGTGCTTTGAATGAATTCTTTGGTAGAATGGTGTAACTGTCCACCAAATGCCTAGATATGCCTCCAACAGTACAAACTATTCAAGTTATAGGTTGTATGACATTTGCTTAGCTTTCTTATTCAGTAAGTTCATATTCAGTTCAGTTCAGTTTAGTTGCTCAGTCTTGTCTGACTCTTTGCAACCCCATGAATTGCAGCATGCCAGGCCTAATTATTTTTGTTTTTAAGATAAAGTGAAATAATGTCTGTAAACAAATATTTATATTTGAAAGTAGTATGAGGCCTGAATAACATATTCACCAGACTCTGCAATAGTAAAAGCTCAGATTTATGTAGGAAACTTTATTAACTAGCCAGTTATTTTCTGAATGATATACAAAAAACACTTCTAATAATTGAACTTTTTTTCTTAAAACTTTTAATTCTCTGCATGCTTCCAAAACAGATATATATAGAGAGTGGATCCTAAAATATATATCAGTGTAACGTAACATTGGATCTTATGTAGGTAAATTTATTTTTGTCCTTTATTATGTTATAGGGGCATACCCAGTGTGAATGTAAAAATGTCATATCAAGTTCTCTGGATCAGTTTTGCTGCTGTTAGCTGAACATTAAACACTTGTAATAAAATTTTTAACATCCCAAGAATGAGGATTGTACTATTTCCCCATGACCAGCCTCGAGAAAAGAGAGCTCATAATTTTGGCTCATGCTTTATTTCTAACTCTGCCATTATGACTCCATCTATGGGCCCACTGGGCAAGCAGCAGTGGAGCTAAAGCCAAGTGATATTTCTATGTAGGTTCTCTCCACTTGGTTACTGAATTCCTCCACTGAAGTGTGTACTGTTTGGTGGGTAGTAGCATGAGATTTGGTGGGTGGTAGCATGAGGTAAGGGGCTTCCTTTATGGCTCAGATGGTAAAGAATCTGTCTGCAATGTTGGTCCTCGGGTCAGGAAGATATCTTGGAGAAGAGAATGTCAACCCACTCCAGTATTCTTCCCTGGAGAATCCTATGGGCAGAGGAATCTGGCAGGCTACAGTCCATGGGAGGAAAAGAGTCAGACGTGACTGAGTGATTAATACTTTCACTTTCAGCATGAGATAAAAGATTTTCACTCTTTATGACCTCTTCAATATGTACTTAACATACATCTTTTACAGACTTCCTTTTTTTTTCCTTCTTTCAAAGTTGCTTATTCTATCCCATGACCAACTATCCACACCTTTCAGAAAAGTACAGAAGTCCGTGTATATCCACATAAGTAAGATAACCTCTCTTTCTACACAATGTTGACAACCAAGAGAATCACACATTATGAAAATTTTTCTTCATCATTCTCTTTTATGACCACCCACGTGTGGGACTGTTTTGCTGTTGTATTATATTTTGTGGCTCAGACCATAAAGAGTCTGATTGCAATGCAAGAGTCCCAGGTTCTATCGTTGGGCCTGGAAGATCCCCTGGAGAAGGAAATGGCAACCCACTCCAGCACTCTTGCTTGGAAAATCTCAAGAACAGAGGAGCCTGGCAGGCTACAGTCCATAGGGTCACAAAGAGTCAGGCATGACCGAACGACTACACTTTTCTTTTAGCACCAAATTGTCCACCAATCCACCCATAAATAGATTCCATAGGATTCTAGGACAACCATTCATTCACATAATTTATTTGTGCTTTGTATAAATAAATTATGTGAATGGGATTTCACCAGCTACTAAATGCAATCTTGCCAGTTATGCACTCAGGCATCTGTGTGTATAACTGTGTATCTGTACACAGGTAGAAATGAAAATCATCAGGTTCACTATGAGATAAACCTGGTCCAGAATTCCATCAATCATCTTGCTTCAATAATCTCATACTTTTACCAAACAAGAACGTGATGGTATATTTGGTTTCCCATATCAGTGAGATATTATATCCTATATCCAACAGTCCTCAAAGAATTTGGGTATTTGTCTTTCCCCAGTGAACAGGAACTTCTGTAAATGGACATATATCTATTTGGGGAAGACCTGGGTATTTTTGCTGTTGTAGTTGCTTACTTATGATGGCATGGCAGGTCGAGTTGATGACTACCCGGTATGTGAGGTGACTTAAATCTTTCAGATAATCTGAGGAGTCATAGCTTCCGGTTAGAGTGGTTGATGCCAGTCTGATGGTCAGAAGTTCTCTGTTTTAAGTGTATTTCAAGTAATGCCTAGTCACTGTCTACTTAGCTTGTCTTCAGTGCCATCATCTAATGCAACCGATCATTATGGGTGCTGCCACCCTGATTGTCATTCAAGACTTGCTACTCTCTACTGCAGTTATTTAGCTTACTTCTGATTGTTAAGTACTGCCATGTGGCCTCAAAATCTTCCTATTCTCCTTGTTAGTGGGGAGTTGCTCCACAGAAGCAGCTTTCACTGCCAAGTCCAGCATACAGAGCACAGCAACTACCGAACTATTCAAAGATATGAGATACTCTCTTGCAAACACATTCTTATTGCCTCAGTGAGGGAATATCCTTTCTTTCCTTCCAGAAAAAATAATCATGTGATAAGTTATCTGGTCCTACATGATAAATCCATTCTAATATTTTTACCTCTTTTAGATTTCTATATATTTTGCCAAGCAGATATGGCATCTCTACCTAATTTTCTATAGGTAAATCATCATGTTAAAGTTTCAAGCAACCATCTCAGCAGTGCATTTTCATAGTTTGAAGGCTTCTTTGATGTAATGGTGAACTCCAATCATGTGAGTGTCCTCATGTCAATAAATTATTCTCTATGTCAGTTTATATCACCAGTCACTTTCTCTGCTGTCTCAAATCTAACATTTTCAAGATCCAGGTTTACAAGTGTTTCAGCTAGTACGTTTAGGTAGATTCTGTAGTGACTTCAGTGGTTAAGCCATTTTCTCCCCAAATGTCAATAACAGTACCCTGTTCATGCTTTGCTGAGATATGATTGCTTATTGGCTTGGGTACAGTGAGAAATGACGGGAGCAGATCTTGCATGGGAGAAACACCATGTTGTAAGGCACTGTACTCAGGCTTGGTTTTGTGAGGTGTCCAGATATGATGAAATAATTATCCTTTGTAAAATGAGAATACAGTTATTTCTTCTGGTATGAAATCTTAAAAGATTTTGAGATTTTGGGGCTTATTCATGCAAAGGTACACATTCTGGGAGTAAAGATCATATTACTTCCTCAGTTTTTAATTCCCTGTATTTTTCAGTGTTCTGACTTAATGAAAGACGATGTATCAAAAGTGAACATTCAGGCTGCCTTGAAATTCTGTTACTTTTTCAGTTACATCATCTGCTGGATATTTTTAGAACTGTATGATCTTGGGTGCAGGAGATACAGGTTTCCTTAAAGGTTCCTATAGTGGCCCTCTGACTTCCACACATGCCATGAATTGTCAGTGGCTGTCCTAATTGAATAATTTTCCTACCTAAGGTTTTCAGTGCAGATACCAGCAGTCAGTTCATTCCATAATCTTGATAGCAAGTGTTTTTTGATAAAAATGGGAGACTACAGTCACCATGTAACTTCCCACCTTCCACCTGAATCTCATCCAATCAACCACAAGTGAGAGTCTTAGTAACTGTGATTCTGTTGCATTTTGGAAATCATTGTCAGTCCATTGACCACTGGCAAAAGATTCTTGGTTATAAACTGACCATGTTATTGATAATGTGATTTCAGCAAAGATGCATGAGGAACAACTGAAGTCAAAGAGAAGAGTAACAAATTTATTTTAAATTGGATGCTGTGTTGTTAAGGGTCCAACAGGAGACAGAGACCACGTAATGATTTGAAAAAGGAAAATTTAATATAAAGAATTCTGTTATTAAAAAGTATACTAGTGGGGAAATTGGCTAGTGAAAGTTAAGAGAGAAATATAAAGAACCTATGAGAGAAGAAGATATGAGTAATCACTACTTCTAGAACTGAAGTGGGGCGTCCAAAGAAGAACCTTCCTCTCTTTTATTTAAGCCTGTGAGATTACTAAAGTGACTTATTTGGGAGGCTTGCCAAAAATCTGCCCTCTGGGAAGATCAAGGAAGGGCTTCTACAGGAAATTGCCAAGCCTCCTGAAAAATAAAATATTCCCTGCCAGAACAGCAAACAAAGGATGTCACAGTCAGCAGTGAGAACTCAGAAAGGAAACAATACTTGCCATCTAGCAGCTACCACACTGCAGCCACTCACAGTGAGGTGAGCCCTAAGGGAATTCATGATGAGAAAACCCAAGGTATGGCCCCAGATNCATATTACTTCCTCAGTTTTTAATTCCCTGTATTTTTCAGTGTTCTGACTTAATGAAAGACGATGTATCAAAAGTGAACATTCAGGCTGCCTTGAAATTCTGTTACTTTTTCAGTTACATCATCTGCTGGATATTTTTAGAACTGTATGATCTTGGGTGCAGGAGATACAGGTTTCCTTAAAGGTTCCTATAGTGGCCCTCTGACTTCCACACATGCCATGAATTGTCAGTGGCTGTCCTAATTGAATAATTTTCCTACCTAAGGTTTTCAGTGCAGATACCAGCAGTCAGTTCATTCCATAATCTTGATAGCAAGTGTTTTTTGATAAAAATGGGAGACTACAGTCACCATGTAACTTCCCACCTTCCACCTGAATCTCATCCAATCAACCACAAGTGAGAGTCTTAGTAACTGTGATTCTGTTGCATTTTGGAAATCATTGTCAGTCCATTGACCACTGGCAAAAGATTCTTGGTTATAAACTGACCATGTTATTGATAATGTGATTTCAGCAAAGATGCATGAGGAACAACTGAAGTCAAAGAGAAGAGTAACAAATTTATTTTAAATTGGATGCTGTGTTGTTAAGGGTCCAACAGGAGACAGAGACCACGTAATGATTTGAAAAAGGAAAATTTAATATAAAGAATTCTGTTATTAAAAAGTATACTAGTGGGGAAATTGGCTAGTGAAAGTTAAGAGAGAAATATAAAGAACCTATGAGAGAAGAAGATATGAGTAATCACTACTTCTAGAACTGAAGTGGGGCGTCCAAAGAAGAACCTTCCTCTCTTTTATTTAAGCCTGTGAGATTACTAAAGTGACTTATTTGGGAGGCTTGCCAAAAATCTGCCCTCTGGGAAGATCAAGGAAGGGCTTCTACAGGAAATTGCCAAGCCTCCTGAAAAATAAAATATTCCCTGCCAGAACAGCAAACAAAGGATGTCACAGTCAGCAGTGAGAACTCAGAAAGGAAACAATACTTGCCATCTAGCAGCTACCACACTGCAGCCACTCACAGTGAGGTGAGCCCTAAGGGAATTCATGATGAGAAAACCCAAGGTATGGCCCCAGATACTTGAGATGTACATGTCCGGACTCTTATCGCTTCCTGTATATAGAAAACTACTCAATTCTGTAACTTGAGATAACTAGTCTATTTTTAACATTAATCTTTTGATCTGACTACCTGCCTTTGTTGCAAAATTCCTGTATATCCTAGCTACCCCCCACCACAACTCCTCAGGGCAGTTTTCTCAGTTACTTGAGATGCTGCGTCGTGGGTTTGAAGTCCTCAGCATGTCTGCTGAATAAAACCCCACAAATCTCAAACTTTTAGATTGTTATTATTATTTTTTTTAGTTGACACTCTGAACTCTATATGCCAGAGAAGCCTATGACTGTTAGGTGACACTTGAACTAGAATACAGGGAGGCTGCCTAAGGCTCAGCCTGAGATAGTTCCAGGCTGCCTTTCTGGGAGGAGGTTTCGGAGGCCAGGTTGTTAGACAGCTCACCCTGTACTGACTCAATGTACAGCCACATAGCCAAGGCTAATGAGAAGATGTAGGGAAGCTGTTTCAGCTGGGGTGGTGGTCCATTCTGGCTGGGCCCCTGGTTATAATGCTGCTGTCCCACTGGAGAGCTGGAGAACAAGCTCAGTGTGTAAATGCTGGAGGGAGCTATGCACTGCTGGAGCTGAGCACGGAAGAAACTGCACGGCTCCAAGCAATGGGGAACGGACATGTTCTGTGAATCTGGCCTGCCAGCAACACAGAAAGCAGGGAGAGAAAACCTCTCTTCCTCTGGTGTTCTCCTACCACCCTCTAGTGACAAGTCTTAACATTGTGCCAAATGACAGAAGAGAAATAGTCACAGAATCCAACACCGTCATCATGGGGCAGGCAAAAAGGAATCTGGAGCTGAGAGATGATGAGGCAGTAATAAGCCAGATACCATTATGGGTGACTATGGCAAATCCTGCAGATCCATCTCTGAAGCCTTGTCAAATATGCCTTGTGATACTCTATCCAGGAAAATCAAGTGGGGACGATTTCTCCATTGGATCCTATTTGGTCAAAACGGACTCTACTTGTTGTTGATTGTCCCATACTTCTGGGTTGCAGATTCATGAACACTTAGTTATTGGTGTTGTTTAGTTGCTGCTGCTGCTAAGTCGCTTCACTCGTGTCCTACTCTGTGTGACCCCATAGATGGCAGCCCACTAGGCTTCTCTGTCTCTGAGATTCTCCAGGCAAGAATACTAGAGTGGGTTGCCATTTCCTTCTCCAATGCATGAAAGTGAAAAGCAAAAGTGAAGTTGCTCAGTCGTGCCTGACTACCAGGCTCCTCCGTGCATGGGATTTTCCAGGCAAGAGTACTGGAGTGGGGTGCCATTGCCTTCTCCTGTTTAGTTGCTAAGTTGTGTCAAACTCTTTTGTGATCCCATGGGCTGTAGCCTTCCAGGCTCCTCTGTCCATGGGATTTCCCAGGCAAGAATACTGGAGTGGGTTGCCATTTCCTTCTCCAGGGGATCTTCTGGACCCAGGGATCAAACCTGCATCTCCTGCATTGGCAGGCAGAGTTTTTACTGCTGAGCCACCAGGGAAGCCCTCATGAACACCTAGTTCAGCTCAGTTCAGTCACTCAGTCATGTATGACTCTTTGTGACCTTATGGACTGCAGCATGAACACCTAATAGTACTTATGAAAATCCCACTCCTCAGTGTCAGCCCTGGAGCAAGAGGTGCGTGGTGCCGGCCTAAAGCGGTCCAATATCTTGTTTTCTCTGGGTGAAATAAAGGAACGATGGGGCTGCTTACTGCACCAGTGACTAGACAATGAGGCTGAATGATTTGAATGGCACACTGTAAAAAATTGACTTTTAAGGCAAACTCAGACCGTGATATTCTAGCCTGGAGAGTTTGTAGGTTGAAAGATTTGGTTGTCTCAGAGTAAGGTTTGGGCCATCCTGCCTGTTATACTGTAAAGTTACCCTTAATCGTTTTTGTTTTTTGTGCAAGTTGTATTGCCCCTTTAAATCCCCATAAGTCAGTTGTTGTTGTTTAGTTGCTCAGTCCTGTCTGAGCCCTCCAGGCTCCTCTTTCCATAGAATTTTCCAGGCAAGAATAATGGAGTGGGTTGCCATTTCCTCCTCCAGTGGATCTTTCTGACCCAGGGATCAAACCCTTGTCTCCTGTACTGGCAGGAAGATTCTTTATCACTAAGTCACCAGGGAAGCCCTATAAAGTCAGTTAGAGTCATATAGTTATAAACTTCTGTTCCTTTATATTTTAAACCTCAGAAAAGAAAAATGACCCAGAAAAAGATTTTCATAGGCAACATGCTTTAAAAAGAATGAAAGTAGCTCCAGGGCAATGGGGAAGTGCTATGAGTAGATAATGTATACAGAAGTGGTCTCAGAAAGACCACTCAGAGCAATCCCTTTTATCAGAAATATTTGTTGTTAAATTCATGGTCTTTTCCATTAAAATAATAATATTAACAATAAGAAAAAAGGAACAAGGAGGAAAATAAATGAAAGTGGCAGGGATTAGGCAGCAATTTGTATTGGGAGAAGAAAATAATATATTTTATTTCATGTTTTACCTGACTTTACCTAAATTTACTTAAATAAATGTGCCTTTTACTTAAATATAGACCCTATAGGTCCAGATTTCTCCTGCCTTCCTCCCTGAAAAAACAAATAAACAAAACACTTTTTTTTTTTTTTTTTTTTGGTTCCAGCTGCTTTCCCTCCTGGTCCCATTTTGTTACCTGGAGACCAATGGATTTTCAACTCAAAATAATGCAGATACCTGTCAAAAAGTGATGGGAAGAAATAACATAATTGAACTTGAGTTGTATAATTACATTATGATCCTAGAGTGATATGTATGTCAAGGTTAGACATTTATATTACTTTATTTAGTACTTTAACTGGAATAAGCATTTTTGGAAGGGAGTGGAAAGCCAAGATTAATAGTCTATAGGCATCTTTTCTTCAATTCCCTTCCTGACCTGATTTGATGACTGTAGCCCCATCGCCAGCACATTCCCTCTTCTATTAACCTGGAGACAGAGTCGTCACTGTTGGCTCATCAAAACTGGTTCATTTATCTCTTGCTTTTTCAAGAGTAAGATGTTTTACTAGATCTTATTTTCTACTCTCTGCCTGAAAAACCATGTCATCCCATGAAATATTATCAAAACTACACCTTTTATTTACTTTCAGTCTTCAAAGTTGAAGCCTTGATAAAAGTTGATTTTCTTTTCTGAACTTGAGGGTCCAAGATACCAGGGCTACTTGTGACCCTTGGCTTTCTGCTCTGTGAGGTAAAATGCCTTTGGTTGCCAGTAAATGTGAAGACAATGAAAAAAGCAGGAATCTATGATAAATTTGAGAGTTCATAAGCTATTTAAATGCATTCAGAATAAAACTAAAATTAAACATTGTGATGACCAAATAGAGTTTTGTGGACAGAACTCTACATAAGGTCTGTAATAATCTCACGTTGAGTCTGCTAAGGTACATACTTTATCTTGGAGCTACAGCTGGATATGGGCTGCCTTACCAACATCTGAGACTGGCATTCCCAAATCCTGCACCTGATGTGAGAACAGGGTCACAGGAGTTAAATCTGACCATGAGACAGAAACTTGCTCTCTGTATTTTTTTAGGAGAGGTTATTACTGACAATAAAGCTAGTGGAGTCAGTATTCCCAGGGGCATAGTATCTGTTCATTCTCATGAGGATGTGCCTGTGTTTCCTAGAGAAGTATATGAGAGCATAAAAAAGGAAGTGATTCCCAGCAGGGCGCTGGAGCAAAGAAGCTGCCGAACCTGAATAATCTGAAACCTTGCCACCCTTGTTCTGGGATAAGGTAACCAGGATCCTGGTAGGCGTCCTGAAGACTCAGACTAAACTTCCTTAAGATGATTTCATGTTATCCAAGGAAAACTCTGCAATTTATAGGCATCAACCCAATGCCTTTCAGAGGGCTAGAGATAAAAATGTTTCATAGGTTCTCCAGCCAAGGGATCAAGCTATGTTTGGGACAGTGTTGATGGCTGAAAAGATTAGGGTCTATAAGTGGGACAGGGTACATCTTTGTATTTGCATAATGAACAGTTGAAAAAATGATATTATCAACAGTAGCTCATTTATTTAGTCACCTGAATTAGGTTGGAAGCTTGTCAATAAAAACCTCAGATATGGAACTTTGGAAATGACCCATTTTGAAGGGACTCACTGAGTAAAAATGGACAAGGGATTATCCTTTTTCTCTCTGCTTCTGAATTCCATTCGCCCACCAAGGCAGACTGTCAGCTGCACTAATGGGGCTTCTCTGGTATAGAGTTGTTAAAAGGAGAGTCACCCAAGGTGTTGGTGATACTGATGCCAGGGGTGTGAGCAGGGCCAAGTCTAAACAGCAAAGATAAGAATCCGAGTTTCAAATCACCAATCTAAGAGCATTCACAGAGAAGCCAAGAACAATGGGAAAATAACTTGGAAGAGGGAGAAAAGAGCAGTATCTGTGGCTTTTATGAGCAGGACCAGTAGCAATTGCATGAAAGGATGTGAAGCTTTAGGCAACAACAAATAACTACTGTGGTGTGTACTGCATGCCAAGGGAACATTAACCACATCTGAAAGGCTGAGACACAATGCACACTGAGGACTGTGGTAGACTGATTTTATATTTTCATACACATGTTCCATGAACAGTAATATAAGATTTAGGTCTCCTTTAACTCCTGTTACTATAGCATCTGTGGTTTGTTTGAGTACATGACCATTGACCACATCCATGATATAGCTTTTCCAGATTGCAATATATTCCAATTTAGTTTTCAGTTCAGTTCAGTCACTCAGTCCTGTCTGATTCTTTGTGACCCCATGAACTGCAGCATGCCAGGCCTACCTGTCTATCACCAACACCTGGAGTTCATCCAAACTCATGTCCATTGAGTCAGTGATGCCATCAAACCACCTCATCCTTTGTTGTCCTCTTCTTCTCCTGCCCTCAGTCTTTCCCAGCATCAGGGTCTTTTCACATGAGTCAGATCTTCACATCAGATGGCCAAAGTATTGGAGTTTCAGCTTCAACATCAGTTCTTCCAAGGGATACCCAGGATTGATCTCCTTTAGGATGGAATGGTTGAATCTCCTTTCAGTCCAAGGGACTCTCAAGTGTCTTCTCCAACACTGCAGTTCAAAAGCATCAGTTCTTCAGTGCTCAGCTTTCTTTATAGTCCAACTTTCATATCCATACATGACTACTGGAAAAACCATAGTCTTGACCAGATGGACCTTTGTTGGCAAAGTAATGTCTCTGCTTTTTAATATGCTGTCTAGGTTAGTCATAACTTTCCTTCTAAGGAGTAAGCGTCTTTTAATTTCATGGCTGCTGTCACCATCTGCAGTTATCTTGAAGCCCCCCCAAAGTAAAGTCAGCCACTGTTTCCATTGTTTCCCCATCTATTTGCCATGAAATGATGGGATCGAGTGCCATGATCTTAGTTTTCTGAATGCTGAGCTTGAAGCCAGTTTTTTCACTCTCCTCTTTCACTTTCATCAAGAGGCTCTTTAGTTCTTCACTTTCTGCCATAAGAGTGATGTCATCTGCATATCTGAGGTTATTAATATTTCTCCCAGCAATCTTGATTCCAGCTTGTGCTTCTCTGAGCCCAGCATTTCTCATGATGTACTCTGCATATAAGTTAAATAATCAGGGGACGATATACAGCCTTGATGTACTCCTTTTCCTATTTGGAACCAGTCTGTTGTTCCATGTCCAGTTCTAACTGTTTCTTCCTGACCTGCATACAGATTTCTCAAGAGGCAGTTCAGGTGGTCTGGTATTCCCATCTCTTTCAGAATTTTCCACAATTTAGTTTACCTGATTCATAAACCTCCAAACATGGTGGCTTAAAAAGAAGAAAAAAGAAAAGTTATTAAAGCACTCTACTACTTCTATAGATGGGCTTCTTAGATGGCGCTAAAGAACCCACCTGCCAATGAAAGAGACAGAAGACACTCGGGTTCAGTCCTTGGATTGGGAAGATCCTCTGGAGAAGGGCATGGTAACCCACTCCAGTATTCTTGCCTGGAGAATTCCATGGACAGAGGAGCCTGGCATGCTACTGTCCAAAGGGTTGCTAAAAGTCAGACACGACTGAAGAGACTTAGCATGCACAGACACACTTCTATAGAGTTGTTTAGAAGTATATAAGGAATAAAGATAGACTCGAAGAGTATAAAGGTCTTAGATAAAAATGAGTCTATTTAAATTTACTCATTTTTCTTTATATTGAAAAAGTTATATAACATTATTTCTTGATACCTAAATGTGAACTGTGTTTAATTTAACTGACAAAGTGAGTTGTGTTCAGTAAACATAACTAAGAGAATAATAATGTGATTATTTATCTACCAGGAGCAGTATGTAAGAGACCTATTTGTGATGCGTCCTCTCGATGCCTCAGAAGCTGCAGCCTCCACATTCCTGTTGATTGGGATCCCAGGGCTTGAGGGTGTGCACCTTTGGATCTCCATCCCTATCTGCCTCAGGTACTTCATGGCTGTCCTGGAAACTGCACCATTCTATTTGTCATCAGGACAGAGCCTTCTCTGCCTGAGCCCATGTACCATTTCCTCTCCATGCTGGCATTATCGGACCTGGGCCTGTCTTTCTCTTCTCTTCCCACCATGCTGAGGATCTTTTTGTTCAATGCCATGGGGATTTCTGTTGATGCCTGCATTGCTCAGGAATTTTTTCTCCACGGATTCACAGACATGGAGTCCTCGGCACTCCTGATCATGTCTTTTGATCGCTCTGTAGCCATTTGCAGCCCCCTGAGATACCGCTCCATCCTTATTAGCTCCCGAGTTTTGCACATGGGGTTAGCATTTGCTTTTAAAAGCATTCTCCTAGTTCTTCCCCTCCCTTTCACTTTAAAGAGACTCAAATACTGTAATAAACGCCTGTTATCCCACTCCTACTGCCTCCACCAGGACATCATGAAGCTGGCATGCTCTGCCAATAGAGTTAACTTCTACTACGGTCTGTTTGTTGCACTCTGTATGATGTCAGACAGTATGTTAACTGTTGTCTCCTATGTGTTTATTCTGAAGGCTGTATTGGATATTGCATCTCCCAGGGAATGGCTTAAAGCTCTTACCACCTGTGGGTCCCACATCTGTGCTGTGCTCATCTTCTATGTGCCCATCATCACCTTGGCTACCATGCATCGCTTTCCCAAGCATACACCCCCTGTGGCTATGACTCTGATGGCTGATGCATTCTTGCTGGTACCACCCTTGATGAATCCCATCTTGTATTGTGTAAAAACTCAGCAGATTAGAGTGAAGGTTCTGGAAAAACTGGAAAAACTGGGTCTAAAGTCTAAATGATGAGGCAAAGTTGGAAGTTCCACTTTCTCTACATCAAATTGTTTTAGGAGTAGGACAATGTTTCTTTCAAATAGGAGATGCTTCCATTTACTTTAGAGTCCTTAATTATATTAGCTAATTAATTAAGTAATCAATTAATATCTATCATGGATGTCACACACCACAGCTTTTTGATATTAAGGAAGAAGAGGCTTACAATTTATAAAGTAGGTAGTGATCCTGTTGTTGTTATTGGGGGAGACTGAGGCCATCTATCAGGTGAAAGAGTAAAGAAGACATCTAACCTCAGAGAAGACTGTGGGTAGGAGTTGAACTATAATTGGGAGAATTCTGCAAGTTCAGTTCAGTTCAGTTCAGTTCAGTTCTGTTCGGTTCAGTCGCTCAGTCGTGTCCGACTCTTTGCGACCCCATGACTCGAAGCACGCCAGGCCTCCCTGTCCATCACCAACTCTCGGAGTTCACTCAGACTCACATCCATCGAGTCATGATGCCATTCAGCCATCTCATCCTCTGTCGTCCCCTTCTCCTCCTGCCCCCAATCCCTTCCCTCCTGCCCCCAATCCCTCCCAGCATCAGAGTCTTTTCCAATGAGTCAACTCTTCTCATGAGGTGGCCAAAGTACTGAAGTTTCAGCTTTAGCATCATTCCTTCCAAAGAAATCGCAGGGTTGATCTTCAGAATGGACTGGTTGGATCTCCTTGCAGTCCAAGGGANTTTGCTTTGTAACTTTAGGCTAAGGGCTGAATCAGTTCAAATAGTCCATTCAAAGAGGGCTGTTGAATGACCTTTTATCCTTGTTATGGTTTGATGCTCATCCCCAGCCACACTCACTCTGCTACACATAAAGTCAGATCTCTCTGAAATACAGCAGTGAGCTTGACTGGATCCCCTCACTCCTCTGGCCCAAATCAAGTCATTTGGGCTCACTCTTTTTCTCTCTCTTCCCTATATTTGCCCTTTCTCATTCTCCTTGCCATTTCTCATTCTTTACAAATGTCCCATTGTCTGGTGGATCAAGAATCAGACACTCCCACTCCCCACACCAGCTTGTGGCTTTTCCTTCACACCTTGGACATAATTAGCCCAAATCTCTGTAAAGAACCTAGGGACTCATGTGTGTCATGCCACCCACGGCTCTTCCCCTACCCTGGAGACTTTCAGGGATGTTTTTGTTCCTGCAATCCCTAAGGCAGACCTGGGTAACTGGATTCCAGCCTGTAGGTTTATTCTGGCTCATCCCTGTTACTTTTACTTCTCTTGAAGAGATTGTGCATTAATGTCTTTATCCCCAGGGCACAACTAAATTTCTCCTAGATTCAAGTTACTGCATCCTTCCTCTCATTTTCTCCCAGAAAATTCCAGTCGGTGTGATCTGTTGGACCTGGAGGCTGCCCTCAAACTCTCCAACTGAAGCTTTTTTTTTAATCCCTGGGGATTGGGACTAGGACCTTGATAAATCAGTTTTACCTCCTCAGAACACCCACAGTCCCATAGCCAGTCCTATCATAGGTTCCCTGTTCAATTCAATGTACCATTCCCTATACTTTCATGCCTTTGGGATCCAGAGTTGTCTCTTCTCTCATCTCTAAACCATAGAAAAGGTCCCATATCTCTGTACTCTGATTTTCCTAATGTTCATGATAACTATTTTCTAATGTGATAAGTGATTCTGACCTAATAGGTTGAAGGAAGGGACAGAATTAAACTATTCATGGATACTTCTTTATCTCAGATCAACATGTCTGTCATCTGCTATCACATTTCAGGAGCTCACAATATGGCATGATGACTTTCATATTTAGACCTATTTAAGCAAAAATCCTTGCTTTGCTACTTTCTAACTATAATACAGGACAAGCCCCTTCACATCTCCAAGCTCATCAGTAAAAAGAGTTTGTATATAAGGTTAGTGAAGTGTCCAGAATATGCATAACTCCTATTATTTGCTGTATGTGCCCATCTATATCAGGTCTCCAATCTTCCCTCTTTGTTGTCTAAAGTGGTTTTCTCTCAAAGGTGAGTTATGAGCACCTGATATATACCAGATATTATTATAGGCTACAGTAGTAAACAAGGGAGTAAACAAGAATAGTCAAGTTGCTTGTTTCACGGATCTTTCAGTGGGGAGAATGATAGACAATAAATGAATAAACAGTTCAGACAATTCCAGATGGCTCTATCTAAGGTCTATAAAACAAACAGAAAGGGATCATGGAATAATGAATGGAGAGTGGCTGAATATTATAGAAAGGATGATATTTCTGAAGATTATATTAAACTGAGATCTAAATATTGAGAATGAAATAACCATGTGCTGATATGGACAAAGCATATTTCAGGTAAGTTCTCAAGCAGTGAGGCAAGAGAAAGTTTTTGTTTGAAGTCCAAGGAAATACCCTTGGGTGTTTTCAAAGTAGAGAAATGATAGATATGATTTGTGATTTTAAAAAGTTATATCTGCCTGCCATGTAGAGTAGGAATGGATTTAGCAGGCAAAAGTGGAAGCAGGAAGACCATGTAAGATTATCAGAAGATACCACATGTATGTGGAATTGAAAGAAAAAAAAAGAATACAAATTAATTTCTTTAAAAAACAGTAACAGACTCAGAGACAGAAAAAAAAAATATGGTTACCAAAGGGAAAAAGGTTGGGGGAGAGATAAGTTAGGAGTTTGGGGATTAACATACACACACTATTAAATTAAATTTCACTTCATACATTAAATTTCCTCAGTCTTCCTCACACTCTACCAGCTAACAGTGATCCTCTTGATTTTAAAAACCTTATCTTGGTTTGAGCTCCTTATACAGTACATAACACATTTAACTTTTCTTATATGTATTTGAATATTTATTTCATTTCTAAATCTATTATTTTGATAGAAAACATATAAGGAAATATACCATGTTAATCACTTTTAAGTGTATAGTTTAGTGATACTAAGTACATTTCCATTGTTGTGAAATAGATTTCCGTAACATTTTGTCTTCTGAATCTGAAACTCTATAACTGTTAAACAGTCGCTTCCTTTATTCCTCTCCTAAAGCTCTAGGTAACCACCATTCTATTTTCTGTTTCTATGATTTTGACTACTTTTGATATTTCATATGAGTATTACAGTATTAAAAGGGCTAGTATTTTTAGTGATGTTCATTTATTAACAATATATTAAAATGCATCTTTTTTCCTGAAAAGTGAAAATTTACAGGATTAAATATCTGAACTTTAGCCAAAGCTCATGACATATTCCATATAGATACTCAAAGATTTTATCATTCAAGAGATTAGTAGTTACTCTTGATCATATTTTTTTCTATATATACATATCTTTTAAAAAATCTTAAACAATTTGGTGGATGAAAGATAAAGTTACACATGGTTATATAGAAAGCTTTTGAAAACAAAGTTCAACCCAATGTTAATTTGTTTTACATGCATGAAATGAAGAGCTTTGAAAAATATTGACCATATCTGCTAAAATAAATCAAAACTGAACAAACAAAACGAACATATGATATAGTTGCCAAAACACAAAGCTCTATTTTTATCCCATTGGTAACCACACAGTGGAGTTAGTATTAATGAAAAAGAAATGGTATAGTCTATTTATACACATGATTATTATTTTTAATTGCTCAGTGCAATGGGACAGAGATATTAATAACTAGATAATCCACAAGTTTAATATATCTTGTTTTTCACTGTTTTTGACCAATATAGACCTGACAATGCAATGCAGCTGCTAAATCATGATAGAAAGACATACCTAAAATTTATCATTCAAACATTTTAAGCAAGATAACTGTAAGTCAGAAAAAAAAAATCACTTCAATTTAGCAAAAATATTCATGAAAGATAAAGTAGCTTAATATTTACTCTTTGGAGTATATGTTCCTTTTGACTACAAACTATCCCCTTTCATTTNAGAAAGACATACCTAAAATTTATCATTCAAACATTTTAAGCAAGATAACTGTAAGTCAGAAAAAAAAAATCACTTCAATTTAGCAAAAATATTCATGAAAGATAAAGTAGCTTAATATTTACTCTTTGGAGTATATGTTCCTTTTGACTACAAACTATCCCCTTTCATTTTGAATTTGACTTTTGTCCCTTTTCTTGAGGGTCTTTCACTCCTAGCATGCGCAAGATGCAAGTTTCGTTTGTTACCTAGCTGTAAATTCTCCTTTAAAATGATTTTCAACCATTTTGTTTGCATACCAGCATTTAAAGGCCAAGTGTCAGGCACTCTGACTTCCATTGAGTCACACTTTCCCTATCTGATGATGTGATATAACCAGCCTGTGAACCAACGCAGCAATTGCTCTCCCACCGTCTTCCTCCCAGAAAGCAAAAAGCCATGTTGAAACAAAAGGTGAAGGCAATGTTCTAGAACAGAAAGGCAACTGTACTTTATATCCTTTCTTCTGCCTTTTCATCTGGAAATATTTAATGACACTGCCAGCTTCCAAAATTGGATTGTGATTTTTGCTACTAGTTAAGGAGATAGTTTGTAGTCAAAAGGAACATACACTCCAAAGAGTAAATATTAAGCTACTTTATCTTTTATGAAAGGCCTCAGAAACATATTAAGAATGAGTCAATAAGAAAGAATATGTTTTGGGAAAAATACACTCATGAATGCTGAAAATCATCTTGATAGTATGAAAACTGCTTCAGGATAGACAAGATGTATTATACAGGCTTACAAATGATTTCAAGTGTACTTTTGGCTCTTCGTGATTATGATTTTTCACATGGCTTTCATAAATATCAAATTTATGTGGCAATTAAATCATTTAACTAGAGGCAATAAGAGACCTGTCTAATTCAAATTTGGTTAGTGCTAAGTATTATTAGACTAATATTTTCTAAAGAAGCTGACAAGACATAAAAGAAAGTGATTTCTCATTCAAAGTAAAAGAAACAAGGAACAGGGGAAAAAAAGAAGAAGCAAAGTGATTTATTTTTATGTGAATAAGAAACTTAAAATGTTACTGAGGAAGATCACATAGCAAAAATAGAGACTCTGTAATTGTATAATATTGTTACATATGGAAAGAAAAGAGCAGCAATAGAAATATTTAACAGATCAAATAATTGGGACTTATGATTTATTGGATGGTTATGTTTTCCTAAACCTTGTTACTTCTTCACTAATTTACTAACCCAAGCCCAAATCCCCTCTGTATCGTCAATTCTTCACAAATGCATTGTATCCTTGTCTAAAAGGTACAAAGTTGGTCAATTCTTTGAGTCTCATGTTATTTTATGAACTCCTATACATGCAGATTAAATGTTTTTCTCTTCTTAATTTGTTTTATGTCAATTTAATTATTAGGCCAGTGAAAGAATCTAGTAGGGAAGAAGGGAAAAGTTTTCCACTCCTCCAATGGCCACCAGGCAGATGACATATTATTATCTGTAACTCATCATAAGGCTCAGTATCAGAGATGTAGATCTGAAAGGACTCTGTTTATATATGAAGTTGAATATATATACATATTCAAGAAAAA
>SJYA01002046.1:0-32431 GCA_006410615.1 Neotragus moschatus
TATGTGTTCTTAAATTACCCAAGCGTGTAACAACCATTCCAAATAATATATAAAACATTTTCCTCACTCCATAAAATTCAACTTTACCCTTTAAATTGTCATTCCTACCCTTCTCCAGCCACTCACTGACTATCATCATAGACTGCTTTTGCTAGTTTACATATACCTTATGAAAATTCCATTTCATACCATATTATGTGTATATATATGTATGTCTCCATCTTCTTTCACTGTCTCTGCTACTGCATATATCTCAAGTGTATTTTCTTTTTTATTGCTGGGTGCTATTTCATTGTTTGAATACATCACAACTGTGTTTACCCATTTTTCTACAGTTTGAACTTGGGTTGTTCTCTATTCTATTTTATATTACATATAATGCTTTTATGAAATTTTTATACAAGTGTTTTTGTGGACATAACTCTGATTTATTTCCTTGAGAAATATCTAGGAATAGAAATGTTAGACCATGGAGTTGATTCATGCTTAAATTTGTAATAATTTTGAAACTTTAATAAACTAGATGTAGTATTTTACCCTCTCACCAGCAAATTGTAAGAATTTGTATTGTTCCACATTCTTATAAACATTTTGCATTTTTGATCTCTTTTGACTATGCTATTAGGTGTAGGGTCTTATTTTGAGTGCATGTGTATATTTTGTTCTGAATGGATATTTTTCTTTCCCAAGAGAAATGAAATCAACAACTTTTAGTATTTTGTGTACTTGCACAATATGGAGAGAGCAGACGATATCATCACCTCAGGTAATATCCTGTCTTACCTAGAATTCTTATAGATTATGACGCAGAGATTAATCTCAAGTAGTTTTGACTAACTGAAACTTTTTTTTAAGTATTAAAAAAATACTACAAATCCCTTATGTTTTATGTGCTTTATAATTTAGCATAGTCAACTAGAATATATTCTAAAAGTGTGAAAATGTCTTTACTTTGTGCTTTTATAAAACTCAGAATGACACATGCATATAAGATGTCAGCTCATACAGTTTATTCATCTATAACTGCTAATTAATTCGTATTCACTGATATTTGTCACAATCCTAAATAGTTAAAAGTGTTTACTAGAAAGGATTTTTCCTCTATTTCAAGAAGCCTAAGAAAAGAGTTCTAACAATTCAGTGTGTCCCTTTTAGCACAAAATCGATACCCAACAGATGCAGTTAAATATTATCTATCTTTTCCCTCTCCCTTTGCCTGATATCTGATAGAAATTTAATTTTCTGAAACAAACCAGTCATAAGCAAAGTAAGAGAAGGTTGGCAAACAGACAAATGACAATAACAGCACAACAGCGTCAACAACAAAAGCTAATGCTATCACCATATTAAGGAGCAAGTTAAAGCTACTTCCCTTAGAAAATACACAGACTAAAGAAAGAAGAGAGGACCTGAAAACTACATGTTTACAAGAGATCATCTGATGGTTGTGTGTATAAATATACACACAGTTACTATATATTAAAACAATTTTACAGTAGAAGAAGAAAGGTCAAAAGTAAGAATGAGGGATAACATAACTCAATTTTAGAAAGCTTTATAAGAAAAAAAGTTTTGATTTTAAAAAGGCATAAAGTACAAAACAAATACAATTTTGAGGGGAGGGACCAAAGAAACTATACCAGACTATACTTAGTTACATGGTTACCTTGGATTCAGCATATTTAATATCATACCTTTGATTCTCTAAATTCTCCTCCCAATGCACAACTGACCATACCACTACATGTCTCAATCCCAGAAACAGCACCATCATCAAGATATCAGCCAACCTGGAGAACACACATATTCGGACTCTCCCTGTCTAAGGAGCAGAATCACATCGCCTTCTCTATGTCTTCTGCTGTGTGATTACCAATGTTATTGCTTTAGGCCCTCTTCCTCTTCCTCTTGTAACTATGTTTCTCACCTAGTTTCCCCATATTTCATTTTGACTTTCATATTGCAATCAGAATTTACAAATAAAACCTAATTAAATCAGTCTTCTGTCTAAAATCATTTGATTATACACCATCACATATAAGATAGTTGATAAGATAGTTTAAAATCACAGTTTATAATTCAAGGATCTTTATGAATTAGCTCCTACCAATTTCTCTATATATAACCATATGCATAATTATTTATATACAATAATTGGCAGTATTATTTCCTGCTGAACCTTCATTCATTCCCTAAGCTCTTGTTACACTGAGCCACTTTCACTGCCCTTTCTTGTACCTCATTGGCTTTCATATATTGTTGAATTTACTGAAAATTCTTCAAATTACTTATGCACCTTCTTTCCCCATCTACTTTTTTAGGTAGCTAGGCAGCTCATAGTCATCCTCAACACCTAGTTCAAGCGTAATCTCCAGGAAGTCTTTCTTTACTTGCTTTGCCCTCCTCTGTCTTCCTATGTTCTCAGACTACCTTTGAACTTGAACTATCTTATGCCACTTACTTTGAAAGTCCAAGTCAGACACTATTTACATTCATTAAAAATTTTATTTTAAAAAAACCCTGTTTTAGCTGTATAGTTTAATAAGTTTGAGTTATTCTGCATTCTGGCTCAGTTCAGTTGCTCAGTCATGTCCAACTCTTTGCAACTCCATGGACTGTAGCACTCCAGACCTCCCTGTCCATCACCAACTCTCAGAGTTTATCCAAACTCATGTCCATTGAGTCAGTGATGCCAGCTAATCCTCTCATCCTCCATCGTCCCCTTCTCCTTCCACCTTCAATCTTTCCATCTTTTCACATGAGTCAGTTCTTCACCTCAGGTGGCCAAAGTATTGGAGTTTCAGCTCCAACATCAGTCCTTCCAGTGAATATTCAGGACTAATTTCCTTTAGCATGGACTGGTTGGATCTCCTTGCAGTTCAAGGGACTGTAAATTAGAGTTTTCTCCAATACCATAGCTTTCTGCCATAAGGGTGGTGAAATCTGCATATCTGAGGTTATTGATGTTTCTCCTGACAATCTTGATTCTAGCTTGTGCTTCATCCAGGCAAGCATTTCTCACGATATACTCTGCATATAAGTTAAATAAGCAGGGTGACAATATACAGCCTCGACGTATTCCTTTCCTGATTTGGAACCAGTCTGTTGTCCAGTTCTAAATGTTGCTTCTTGACCTGCATACAGATTTCCCAAGGGGCAGGTAAGGCGATCTGGCATTCCCATCTCTTGAAGAATTTTACACAGTTTGCTGTGATCCACACAGGCAAAGGTTTTGGCATAGTCAATAAAGCAGAGAAGTAGGGCTTCCCTGAGAGCTCAGTTGGTAAAGAATCCACCTGTAATGCAGGAGACCCTGGTTTGATTCCTGGGTCAGGAAGACCTGCTGGAGAAGGGATAGGCTACCCACTCCAGTATTCTTAGGCTTCCTTTGTGGCTCAAGCTAGTAAAGAATCAGCCTGCAATGTGGGAGACCTGGGTTTCATCCATAGGTTGGAAAGATGCCCTAGAGAAGGGAAAGGCTACTCACTCCAGTATTCTGGCCTGGAGAATTCCCTGAACTGTATAGTCCATGGGGTCACAAAGAGTTGGACACGACTGAATGACTTTCACTTTCACTTCACTAAAGCAGAAGTAGATGTATTTCTGGAACTCTTTTGCTTTTTCTATGATCCATCAGATGTTGGCAATTTGATCTTTGATTCCTCTACCTTTTCTAAATCTAGCTTGAACATCTGGAAGTTCATGGTTCATGTACTGTTGAAGTCTGGCTTAAAGAATGTGGGGCATTACTCTGCTAGCGTGTGAGATGAGTGCAATTGTGCAGTAGTTTGAACATTCTTTGGCATTGCCCTTCTTTGGGATTGGAATGAAAACTGACTTTTTCCAGTCCTGTGGCCACTGCTCAGTTTAACAAATTTGCTGGCATATTGAGAGCAGCACTTTCACAGCATCATCTTTTTAGTATTTGAAATAGCTCAACTGGAATTCCATCACCTCCACTAGCTTTGTTCACAGTTATGCTTCCTAAGGCCCACTTGACTTTGCATTCCAGGATGTCTGGCTCTGGGTGAGTGATCACACCATCGTGGTTATTTGGGTCATGAAGATCTTTTTTGTACAGTTCTTTGGTGTATTCTTGCCACTTCTTCTTAATAGCTTCTGCTTCTGTTAGGTCTATACTGCTTCTGTCCTTTATCATGCCCATCTTTGCATGAAATGTTCCCGTGGTATCACTAATTTTCTTGAAGAGATCTCTAGTCTTTCCCATTCTATTATTTTCCTCCATTTCTTTGCACTGATCACTTAGGAAGGCTTTCTTGTCTCTCTGTGCTGTTCTTTGGAACTCTGCATTCAGATGCTTGTATCTTTCCTTTTCTCCTTTGCCTTTAGCTTCTCTTCTTTTCTCAGCTATTTGTAAGGCCTCCTCAGACAACCCATTTTGCCTTTTCGCTTTTAAATTCTAGCTAGTATATCTAAATTTCAGCCCTTCGAGTGAATGTATGGATATATCACTGTGATTTTAGTTTACATTTCCCTAATGAATAATGAAGCTGATAACCTTTTATGTTTACTTTTCAACTGCTCATCTTCTCTGTTGAAGTGTCTGTTTAAAACATTTATTGTTTTATTAAATTGTTTTGGTTCACTTTGTATTACTGAACTGTAAAATTATACAATACGAATACATACATATATATAATCTTGCAGCTCCATTATACATACGTGTATGTGTATGCATTTTCATACATATATACATGTGTAGTAGGTATGTGTATGTTTATTTATGCATGTACAATATTCTGAAAATTAGTATTTTTAATGCAACTTGTACTCCAGACTGCGGGTAGACTTCTCATTTTTATTTATTTTTTTAATTTTTATTTTTTAGTTTGTTTTGCTTTACAATACTGTACTCATTTTGCCATACATTGACATAAATCAGCCATAAGTGCACCTGAGTTCCCAATCCGGACCCCCTCCTTCCCTCTCCCTCCCCACACCATCCCTCCAGATCATCCCCGCCCATCAGTCCCAAGCCTTTTGCATCAAACCTAGACCAGCAATCCGTTTCCCTTATGATATCATACACGTTACAATGCCATATTCCCAAATCCTCCCACCCTCTCCCTTTCCCACAGAGTCCGAAAGGCTGTTCTACACATCTGTGTCTCTCTTGCTGTCTCACGTACAGGTTTAACATCACCATCTTTCTAAATTCCATATATATGCCTTCTGAAAACAAGAAATTTTAAATTCTGACTAAATTCAATTTTAACAAATATTTTCATCATTCATACTTTTTGCTTCCTTTCTAAGAAATCTTTGTGTAACTCAGGTTTACAAATTTTATTCCCTATGTTTCCATCTAGAAATTTTGTAGTTTTATTTCTATGATACATTTCAGGTTCAACTTTATACACTGTGATATAAATTTTTGTTTTAAATTATTAATTGTCCCATTTGTTGAAACACTATTCTTTCCCCCATGGAACTACCCTGAATCTTTGCTGAAATTCATTAGGCCATATATCTGTGAGTGGCATGTGAGTATACTTCTGTTCCAATTATATACTTGCATATTCTTCAACAAATAGCTCGCTTTTTTTAGTACTCTAGCATTATGGTAAATCTTGAAATGAGGTAGTGTCCTCCTACTTTTTCATTTTTTTAATTTTTTTGATCATTCTGTGTTCCTTGAATTTCCATATATATTTAATAGTTTCAGCTTGTCCATTTGCAGAAAATACAAACTTCTGAAATTTTGGCTAGGTTAAATTTCAACCTATAGATCAATTTAGAATGGAAACAATTTCTCTCAGCATATTTTGTAGGTTTCAGTGCACAAATATTGCACCTGACTTTTTTCAAAAACAATATGTTTATATGTTATTGTTAATGATATCTAATTTCAAGTGTTCATGGTTTAAATATAGGAAAATAATTAAGTTCTGTATATTACTTTGAACCTGAGACTGATAATATTCTTTTATCAGATTTAATTGCTTTTACAAATATTGAGATTTCCCACACACAGAGTAATGCCATCTGAAATGAAAACTATTTCTAATATATATAACTTTTATTTACTTATTTGCAACTCAAATAGTATTTTCTATTTTAATATAAAGAATTGTATCCAACTCACCAGGCCAGGCTGATTTCTTAGTCACCATTGGACGATAAAGATCCATCTAGTCAAATTTATGGTTTTTCCACTAGTCATGTATAGACGTGAGAGTTGGACTATAAAGAAAGCTGAGCCCCAAAGAATTAATACTTTTGAATTGTGGTGCTGGAGACAACTCTTGAGAGTCCCCTGGACTGCAAGGAGATCCAGCCAGTCAATTCTAAAGGAAGTCGGTCCTAAATATTCATTGGAAGGCCTGATGCTGCAGCTGAAACTCTAATACTTTGGCCACCTGATGGGAAGAACTAACTCATTTGAAAAGACCCTGATGCTGGGAAAGATTGAAGGTGGGAGGAGAAGGGGACAACAGAGGATGAGATGGTTGGATGGTATTACCAACTCAACAGGCATGCATTTGAGTAAGCTCTGGGAGTTGATGATGGACAGAGAGACCTGGCGTCCTGCAGTCCATGATGTCGCAAAAAGTCAGACACGACTGAGCGACTGAACTGAACTGATTACACAGAATAACTGAACATTCCTTCCTGAACAGTTCAGGCCAGAGCAGTACTAAATGATTCTGCCCTTCCCCAAGGTTAGATTTGCCTTTAATAATTTGCTATTTCTGATGAATATATTCCAGTTGAACGAAGCCAGGGGTCCTCACCCTTAATAAATCCCTCTATCAGGCAGGTTCCATGCCTACATGGCCAACCCGACAGCCGGGATTTCAGAAAGGATAGCGTGGACCACTTCAGTCCCTAAAGGTAAAATTCACCTGACCATGAGGAAGTACATCTGCTGCCACATGGGATCCAGTTGCCCCTTAGCTCTTCTTGAGCCACTCTCACACCTCATGGTTCAGTTCCGCTCCAACTTCACGCAGATGAAATGGCCATCTCGAAGAGATGAATAAATGGTTCTTGAGTCCTCTCGGCCCCAGACCCATGAGCATAAGGGGCCGCTCCGCCTTGGCAGTCTCCTCCGCTCACTCAGGGCCAGGCTCACGTGGGCTGTGCAGCCGCTGCGTCTCGAGGCANAAATGGCCATCTCGAAGAGATGAATAAATGGTTCTTGAGTCCTCTCGGCCCCAGACCCATGAGCATAAGCGGCTGCTCCGCCTTGGCAGTCTCCTCCGCTCACTCAGGGCCAGGCTCGCGTGGGCGGTGCAGCCGCTGCATCTCGAGGCATGCTGGGAAATGAAGTCCGTGTCACGTGACTGTAGTCTGAGTGGCACGTGACGTTTGGAGGGTTCCTGGGAATTACACCCTGACTCGTGAGGTCTTCAAACGCTCAGAACCAGAGGAATTCAGAGAAAAAGGTATTTCCTGGTGTTTGGATTATTTGATGCATACCAATATATCTTCTGGATTGTTTAGTCCAACTTTTAAATTTCACATACAGCCCATTTATTGAATATATAATCACTGTGGGCTAGATCTAGTACTTGAAGTTTAGGAATAAAGATATTTCCTGTCCTCAGGTTTACAGACACTGGAGAACACAGACAGGTATGCAGACAGTTACAGTACACTATGGGACTAAGCACTAGATGCTAAGGAAGGAAGTTCCTGGATTTAGGGGATGGGGAAAGTTTCCTGTAAGAGATATGGGGGAATAGATTGGAAGAAACCGGGAGAAATCCCTTTACAGTCAGGCCTAGCCAGCCTGAAGCAGCAGCACGAGCAAGGTTTGAGAGGAGAGAGAACTTTGAAGGAGTCATTGCTTCCAATGTGTTGGGTAGCATTTTCGTATGACTGAACCCCAAAGAGCAGAGATGATGGTCATGGTGGAAAGCCAGTCAGTGGACAGAAGTAAGGAAGAAAAGGCAGGTGCCATTGGGCCTCAGACATTGTGTTAAGCGGTTTTATCATTATACTAGGAAGAGTGGAAAGCTGGTGATGATTTTAAGGAGGAATATCACAGGCAGTCCATTCTAAAGATCAGTCATGGGTGTTCTTTGGAAGGAATGATGGCTAAAGCTGAAACTCCAATGCTTTGGCCACCTCATGTGAAGAGTTGACTCATTGGAAAAGACTCTGATGCTGGGAGGGATTCAGGGCAAGAGGAGAAGGGGACGACAGAGGATGAGATGGCTGGATGGCATCACCGACTCGATGGACATGAGTTTGAGTGGACTCCGGGAGTTGGTGATGGACAGAGAGGCCTGGCGTGCTGCAATTCATGGGGTCGCAAAAAGTTGAACACGACTGAGTGACTGAATTGAACTGATCACAGGATTAGATTTTTCCAAGATGATACACACCTTTTTAACATATCTAGATTTTATTTCGGAGAAGGCAATGGCAACCCACTCCAGTGTTCTTGCCTGGAGAATCCCAGGGACTGGGGAGCCTGGTGGGCTGCCATCTATGGGGTCGCTGAGGGTCGGACACAACTAAAGTGACTTAGCAGCAGCAGCAGCAGATTTTATTTTATATATTCTTAAATATTTTGTAGACTTCTTCATATATTCTTTACTATTTCTCACAACTCATTTTAAAGTGGAGTAATACCCTCTACTCTTCACTAGACTCACCATTTTTACATTTATATGTATGTATGTACTTATATATTATTTTATTTAACTACATATTAGTAGACTTTATTTTTTAAAGTGGTTTTGGGTACACCCAAAAATTGAACAGAAAGTTCCCGGATGGCCTTTAATTTCCCACACCTACATGCTGTTATTCACATCTTGCATTAAGTGTGATACATTTGTTACAATTGATGTGCCTTGTGTTTCCTACGGTTTTAATGAATATCATGTTATGTATCCACCATTAGAATACAGAATAGTTCTGTTCTCCTAAAAACCGCTGTGTTCCAGCTATTCATCCCTCTTTCTCTCCAAACCCTTGACACTTCATTTTCCCTATTGGCTGTCACTTTCCATACAGTGTTGAATAGAGCTGATGAGTGGACCTATTGTTTTATTTCTGATCTTAGGGCTAAAGCATTCACCAATAAGCATGAAGTTATATGTGATTTTGATGCTTGCCCTGAACAGATTTAGAAATTTCTCTCTGGTTCTAGTTTTATGAGAATTTTTTTGTCATGAATGGATATTGGAGTTCATTAAATGCCTTCAACATGTATTAAGATGATGTTTATTGATATGATCATATTTTTTCTCCTTTATTATTTTAATGTGATCAGTTACACTGATGCATTTTTAAATTAGCAAACTGCTCTTTAGTTCTGCTAACACTACAGCAGTCCTAATTTATTATTCTTTTTTATATTGCTATGTTTTATTTGCTAAGTCTTTTGTTAAGCCTGTTTTTGTGTAAATTATTGGTGGATATCAGTATTTTTTTTTTTCCTTTGAAATATCTTTGTTTGGTTTGGGTACCATAATGCTTGCCCTATAAAATGAGTTTGGTTATGTTCCTTCCTTGTTGTTTTTCTAAAAGATTTAATAAAGGATTGCTATTTTTTCTTCCTTAAATATCTGATGGATTTGACCAATGATGCTTTCTAAAACCAGAATGTTCTTTGTGGAAAGGTTTTAAATTACAAATATATTAAAGTGATATAGGGCTATTAAGATTTATTACGNTCTGCTAAGACTACAGCAGTCCTAATTTATTATTCTTTTTTATATTGCTATGTTTTATTTGCTAAGTCTTTTGTTAAACCTGTTTTTGTGTAAATTAGTGGTGGATATCAGTATTTTTTTTTTCCTTTGAAATATCTTTGTTTGGTTTGGGTACCATAATGCTTGCCCTATAAAAAAGTTTGGTTATGTTCCTTCCTTGTTGTTTTTCTAAAAGATTTAATAAAGGATTTCTATTTTTTCTTCCTTAAATATCTGATGGATTTGACCAATCATGCTTTCTAAAACCAGAATGTTCTTTGTGGAAAGGTTTTAAATTACAAATATATTAAAGTGATACAGGGCTATTAAGATTTATTATGTCCTCTAGCATCAAGTTTTAAATGTGTGCTTTCAAGGAATTTTTGTAATTCATATAAGATGTCAAATTTATTTACATATATTTATGTGATGTTATTAAGTTATGTAGCACTTGTGCTGATGACTCTTCTTTAATTCCTATTATTTGGTAATTTTGTCTTCTCTCTTTTTTATTTACTTTAATCTGTACAACCTGAGTGTTTTCTTTTTAATTTTGTAGATCATTTTAGAAAAACTGCTTTCAGTTTGAATGATTTTTCTCTGTATTCATTTCTTATTTTAATGATCTTTCTCTTTCTTATGTATTTTTTTTTCCTGTTTACCTTAGTCTTACTGTTTGTTTTCCTAACTTTTTCAGAGGTAGACATCTCAATCATTGATTTTAGACTTTTCCTTGTATTTGATATAAACATTTAAACATATAAATATCTGTGTAAGAACTGTATTATGAATGCAAATGTTGGTTCCTTTTTTCATTTTCATTTAGTTTATAATATTTTATAATTTTTCTTATGCTATCCTCCTTGACATGTGGGTTATTGAGAAGTGTATTACTTAATGCTTGTAGTGATTATTTCACACATAGGATCTGTTTTTTGTTTTTCCATACTGGAAAGTCAATCTAGCTCAAGGTATTTCATCATGCAGAAGACATTTTTAATGTTTGGAGTATTTGCCATAATTCTTTTGAGTACTATCCCTACCCTTTAGAAAGGAGCCAGAACATCAGTTTCTCAGCCTTTCTTACATCTAGAAGAAAAACCTAGGTATACTAGTCAGAGGCACCAGTGTATGACCTTGATTCAGAAGAAAGCTATCTGAAGAAGCAGATCCATGAAGAAATTGTTTTTTTCTAGTGATGTTGGTGACATAAGCATTAACATAAAGCATTAGAGGTGGGGTGGCTAGGGTTTTGATGTTCATGGTTCAGTTTCAGCACGGTGGTTTTAGTGTTTTTTTTNCCGTTTGCTCCCTTACTTCTGTTTTACAACCCACTTGGTATTGTTCTGTGCCCTAAAAGTGTGATCCTCATGAGCTCTGCAGTTTGGAATACTTTGGTTGGTAAATGGGAGACACCAGGAGGAGATCAGTGCATGATGGGAAGAGAGGTGGAGACAATTATCTACCAACTTCCTTCTTCTTGGTGTGTGTTTGACGGAGGATGAGTTCGGCTGTTGAAGGCTGCAACTTCTGTCTGGTGGTTCCACAAATAGATTTTTCTCTTTGAAAATGGCTCCCTGTTTTTGTCCCTTCAGACTTAAAAGCAGTATTATTTTACACTCCGGTTAACTCCAGGGTGCTTACCAAGGTATCCTTGTTATTTTTCTTTAACTCTGCCCCCAAATTTTGTAAATGGTCTTGTCTTTGAATTTATTTAATCACCACTTTTGAGTAGAGGATCTGTTTTTCTGCTGATAGAGTAATTAGACCAAGAATAATCCCAGGAGTCAGGGCTTCCAAATGAGAATCTGGGAGTGGGTTTTTCTCATTTACTTAATAACTACATGGATATCTTACTTCTGAGGGAAAAAAATAAGAAAATGGTAATCCATGCTTTTTAGTGAAAGCATAGTTGCTCAAATTATCATTGGTCATGGTATTGAAAGATGGAATGTAGTCAGTATTAACTCCATCAGCATACAACCAGGGCAGTCATAATAAATCATATTATTTAATGCTAGGTAGTCACTGTGTTGAAATTCTTAATAAATTTTGTCAGTGTTTGTAAATGAAGTTCCATGGATAATATAGCACATGTCAAAAACTTGGAGTCTCAGCTCACACCCAGGCCCGCCTCCTTCTGCCTCTCTCTACCATCATGTGACTGGTCTTGGCCATGAGCTCCTCCACCTCTGCCCAGTGACTGCTGTCCCAAGAGGGACCCCAGGTGCTGGCACAGGAAGGGCTGGGGTTTGTGTGCCACTGTGTCATGAAACAAGACCCTGGATATGAGAGTCTGCATATGTACCACAACTTTCCCCATGCCTGAGCAAATGTAATACTTAGTAACAAATAAAAATTACATGGCAGTTGAGAGAGAGAGACATGGAAAAACGAAAAACTTTTTTCCAGCTTTTTCATCAGAGCTCTGCATTTTTACCTTGTTCTGCTCCCTACCAATTCTTGGGCTTCCCAGATGGTGCTAGTGGTAAAGAACCCACCCACCAATGCAAGATATATAAGAGACGTGGGTTTGATCCCTGGGTCAGGAAGATCCCCTGGAGAAGGGATGACAACCTACTCCAGTATTCTTACTTGGAAAATCTCATGGACAGAGGAGCCTGGCAGCCTACAGTCCAGAGCGTCGCAAAGAGTCAGACACAATTGAAGCAATTTAGCATGCACAGCACGTGAATACATGGGATAGTGGGGAAGATAGATTTTAAAACAGAAGAATAATTAGTTTTCCAATAAATGCAAATATTTTCTTTGGGAGGGAAAGACAAGAGAGGGATGTATGTGCAACATTCCAGCTCTTTGGAAGTCTGGAAGGACTGTTTCCTGTGTCATAGTGTAGAGTATGGGGAAATATGGATGTATAAAATAGGTCCGTTGCCTTTAAGGCAGTGCCATTTATCTTCTAAACTACAACAGCACCTTTTAACTCATACACTTACATCCATATTGTTGTCAAGATATAGTTCCAAACATTAGACACTGGTCTGCAAAGTCATAGTTGCTTGGCACCTGTCCACCATCCCAACACCATCAAACTGCATAAGACACTGAACATGTTCATGAAAATAATGAGATTTCTATCTGCATCTTATCTGAGCTGGAATTTTTCTTCTTTATGTCTTTCAGTGTTGTATAAAATTCCCCATCAAAGTCATTTATTTTTAATCAATCAAAAAAAAACTAAGAGAAGGAAAAAATGCATATGCCAAAAGGAATGAAGTGAATTTTAGACATCATTTTCTATTCTTAACTTGTATTCTGAAATTTGGGGACTTAGCACTTTAATGCTGTAGTCTTTTCTTTTTACTTATTTTTAAATGAATATATTTTGACTGTCACATGTTAGTAGAAATTGTTGTGATTCTAAAGTAAATATTCCCTTTCTGGTGAATGGTTTTGAAGTTAAGAGCAGGAAGGTTTACCCAAACTGTTACTTAAAGTGTGTATTAACCACATAAGCCAAGGTTTCCACATTTAAACAGTTAAGAGATTCTTGAAAAATGTTTATCTTCCTTTATAGAAGCACCCCTTGTGTATGTATTGCATAAAAAGTTGTGTGCGTGTGGATATACAAAGAGACTTTCAGAGTTTATTCTACATTTAGTCAAATTAAACACGATTTTTGAAGACTGAACCATGTAAGCATGGTCTCGCCCCAGAGAGAAAACATGGTAATAAAAAATATAAAACTTACCCATCTGACTGTTCTATCTTTATAGATTCTAGGAATGTAAACACATCTCTTTAATGCAAAAGTTATTAACAACATATTTACTTAGTATGGCATTTTTACAGTGTTCAAAGGCAAACTATAGATGAGTAAGGCTGAAAATAACTTGAGAGATGAACTGGTCAAACCTAGACTATGTCCAACAACACAGGAAATGACTCTACAGGTGGACATCACCAGGTGGTCAATACCATCATCAGATTAATTATATTCCTTGTAGCTGAAGATGGAACAGCTCTATACAGTCAGCAAATAGAAGACCAGGAGCTGACTATGGCTCAGATCATGATCTCCTTATTGCAACATTCAGACTTAAATTGAAGAAAGTAGGGAAAACCACTAAACCATTCAGGTATGATCTAAATCACATCTCTTCCATTGTACAGTGAAAGTGAGAAATAGATTCACGGGATTAGATCTGATAGACAGAGTGCCTGATAACCATGGACAGGAGGCAGTGAACAAAAGCATCCCCAAGAAAAAGAAATGCAAAAAGGCAAAATGGATGTCTGAGGAGGCCTTACAAACAACTGAGAAAAGAGAAGCGAAAGGCAAAAGAGAAAAGGAAAGATAAACGCATTTGAATGCAGAGTTCCGAGGAATAGGACAGAGAGATAAGAAAGCCTTCCTGAGTGATCAGTGCAAAAAAATAGAGGAAAACAATAGAATGGGAAAGACTAGAAATCTCTTCAAGAAAATTAATGATACCAAGGTAACAGTGTATGCAAAAACGAGCAAAATAAAGAGCAGAAACAGTATAGACCTAACAGAAGCAGAAGATATTGAGAAGAGGTGGCAAGAATACACAGAACTATACAAAAAAGATCATCATAACTCAGATAACAATGATGGTGTGCTCTCTCACCTAGAGCCAGACATCCTGGAATGTGAAGTCAAGTGGGCCTTAGGAAGCATCACTGTGAACAAAGCTAGTGGAGGTGATGGAATTCCAGTTAAGCTATTTCAGATCCTAAAAGATGATGCTGTTAAAGTGCAGCATTCAATATGCCAGCAAATTTGGCAAACTCACCATGACCACAGGGCTGGAAAACGTCAGTTTTCATTCCAATCCCAAAGAAGGGCAATGCCAGAGACTGTTCAAACTACTGTACAATTGCACTCATCTCACATGCTACCAAAGTAATGCTCAAAGTTATGCAAGCAAGGCTTCAACGGTACATGAACCAAGAACTTTGAGATATTCAATCTGGATTTAGAAAAGGAAGAGGAACCAGAGATCAAATTGCCAACATCCATTGGATCGTAGAAAAAGCAAGAAAGTCCCAGAAAGACAGCTATTTCTGCTTTATAGACTGCCCCAAAGCCTTTGACTGTGTGGATCACAACAAACTGTGAAAAATTTTTTCAAGAGATGAGAATACCAGACCACCTTATACACCTCCTAAGAAATCTGTATGCAGATCAAGAAGCAATAGTTAGAACCAGACATGGGAAAATGTACTGGTTCCAAATCAGGAAAGAAGTCCTTCAAGGCTGTATATTGTCACCCTGCTTATTTAACTTATATGCAGAGTGCATCATGTGAAATGCCAGGCTGGATGAAACTCAGGCTGGAATCAAGACTGCCGGGAGAAATATCAATAACCTCAGAAATGCAAATGACACCACCCTTATGGCAGAAAGCAAAGACGAACTAAAGAGCCTCCTGATGAAAGTGAAAGAGGAGAGTGAAAATGTTGGCTTAAAGCTCAACATTCAAAAAATGAAGACCATAGAATCTGTTCCCATCACTTCATGGCAAATAGATGGGGAAACTCCTATTTTCTTGAGCTCCAAAATCACTGCAGATGGTGACTGCAGCCAGAAGTTAAAAGGCATTTGCTCCTTGGAAGAAAAACTGTGATCAACCTGAACAGCATATTAAAAGCAGAGACGTTACTTTGCCAACAAAGGTCCATCTAGTCAAAGCTATGGTTTTTCCAGTAGTCATGTATGGATGTGAGAGTTGGACTTACAAAGAAAGCTGAACACCAAAGAACTGATGCTTTTGAACTGTGGTGTTGGAGAAGACTCCTGAGAATCCCTTGAACTTCAAGGAGATCCAGCCAGTCAGTTCTTAAGGAGATCAGTCCTGAATATTCATTGGAAAGCCTGATGCTGAAGCTCCAATACTTTGGCCACCTGACGCTAAGAACTGATTCATTGGAAAAGACCCTGATGCTGGGAAAGATTGAGGAGGAGAAGGGGACAGCATGGTTGCATGGTATCACCAACTCGATGGACATGAGTTTCAGCTAACTCTGAAAATTGGTGATGGACAGGGAAGCCTGGTATGCTGCTGTCCGTGGGGCTGCAAAGATTCAGACAAAACTGAGCAACTGAACTGAACTGAACCTAGACAATTCGGGAAAAGTATCACAACTCTGATGGCCAAACGCAATATGTTTTCTTTTAATTTCCAGTCATTGGACATAGTTACATATTCATTCATTTATTTGCTTAATTATTGCCTGCTTTCTATAGGCTAAATATTGTTAAGAATCTATATCAATAAGGAAAGCAGACACACTCTCTGTACTTGTGAAGTGTACATTCTACTATGAGTCAATCCATTAAAGATAAATATAATAATAAGTAAATTCCTTGGTATATTACAAGGTAAAAAATGGGAAAAAGAAAAAGTAGAAGAGTAAGGATGATAATAGGTGCCAATATTAATTTCTAATATTTTCTTATTTTCACATTCAGAAATGCATATAAATACTGTTTAACTTTATTTGATAAGGAGTTGCTTTAGTAGATAGAAAAATGTAACTTTTAAAGAGCTTTCATTTATAGTTTAGAGATTATTCTTAACTGGTTTTATAAGGAGAGATTGGCTTGGCTAAATGATCTCAGATTTTCTTAAGTCTTAAATTTCAGTTCATATAGACCATAAGGTGGTAACCTCTCATTTATGCTGCTTCATGATTTGGGAACAAGATTTGTGAGATTTGTGAGACTCTGTGTCACAATAAATATGCAATTTGTGAACATGGTTCTGTGATCTGAGTTCAGTACTGAGGTCTCCTTGTCTGTGTTGTTACCAAGCATTTTCCATTGTTTGTTGCTCTTTACTTGTAGTTCTCTCTGCCTAGAGTGCTTTCCTTAGGTTACCCTAGTCTGGCTCCTTTTTACAAGCCAGATTTCAAATCTAATGCAAATTTTTCAAAAAAGACGTTTCAACACACTGTTTAAATCATCTATTGCACTCCAGCAGTCTCCATCATATTAACTATTTTATTTTCTTTATGACACCAAAGTTAAATAATAATTTTTTTATTATTTATTTCCCTCCTTTTCCACAATTTGATCTCCCTGAGAGCCCATCTCCTGTCTTTCTCTTTCAGGGCTATCACCACAATCCCAGCAATGGGACAGTGGATACTAAGTGAAATATTTGTTGAATTAATTATGATCTTCCCTACTTGTCCATAGTTAAATCCAGAAAGTATAGAGAACATTTCTTTTTAGTATTTTTACTGTAGTTAAATAATTAGTCCTACAGTAAATGTAGTTAAACAAGTTTAACTCTTGGTTCATATATAATACATTTTAGAAAGTCTAGTTTATTCTGATAGTTAAAATAACTACCTTTGAGCCTCTGGGGCTCAAATTTTAAATCTGATCTTGGGAAATTTATCCAATCTTTCTATGATCTTCAGTTCAGTCTCTCAGTCATGTCAGACTCTTTGCAATCCATGGACTGCAGCACGCCAGGCTTCCCTGTCCATCACCAACTCCTGGAGTTTGCTCAGACTCACATCTATCAAGTCGGTGATGCCATCTAACCATCTCATCCTCTCTCTTCCCCTTCTCCTTCCACCTTCAATCTTTCCCAGCATAAGGGTCTTTTCAAATGAGTTAGCTCTTCGCATCAGGTGGCCAAAGTATTGGAGTTTCAGCTTTAGCATCAGTCCTTCCAATGAATACCCAGGACTGATCTTCTTTATGATGGACTGGTTAGATCTCCTTGCAGTCCAAGGGACTCTCAAGAGTCTTCTCTAACACCACAGTTCAAAAGCATCAATTCTTCGGCACTCAGCTTTCTTCATAGTCCAACTAGGTGACTATATTGTCCAGCATTCCAGCTTTGCCTGTGCATATGAATAAAAGAGCACAAGAATTTAGCAGATACTGTGAGTCTGTGGCGAGAAACATAGGTGATAGCATTTTCAGCCAAGCCAGTTCTTCTCTTGATGGGATATCCATTTTCAGAAATCCATATCGGTTGTTGAATTGCAGAAGGCAATGTGTACAAAGATGGGCCATCTCAAAGTTGATGAGTATGTGACTTCTGAAATCTGTATTTGTTGCAGATTGTCTGTGGCCTATGTTATGCCTTGTCTTCTGATATTCCTCAGTCCTGTAATGTGTATGTGGGAATAGTTTTTCATTGAAATGATTCCTCAGAGATTCATTGCCAAGCATGAGACTAAGATACATTCTGTAAGTATACTTTCTCAGCTTTATTCTAGAGTTAACAAAAATGTTTTAGCCACCTGAGTAAATAGTTTGAGTCAAATCTGAGCACCCTTAAAGTATGATAATAACATCATAATTCTCTTGGCTTAGGCATTCTCTAAAGCTTATGTGTTTATGGTACTGCTTTGTGAAAGAAATATTCTTCATCACTTCTCAATGCCTGTGAAAGATTCTTCTGGCTTCAGATGTCTCCATCAAATCTTCTCATAAAACTGGAGGTCAGACTCAATGGCATCATCCAAAGAGGGAAGCCAGAAATAAACTGCCTCAAAAGACCAATATTTTTCTTTAGAACTGAGAAAACAAAATATTTCATGAGGGAAGAAATGGCCTTGGGAATTATTATTTAAGATTTCAAATTGCAACAATATGTGTAGAAACAATCACTTCCCATATCCTGTGTTAAATTTTCTAGTCTCTAAATTTAGTGTGATGATCATTTCATGATGCGTGTAAGTCAAATCATTATGCTGTATACCTTAAACTTAAAAAAACTAGAAAAAAAGAGAAAATGGACTTCGGTTAATATTAAGGTATCAGTATTGGCTTACTAATTGTGAAAAATGTGCCACAGTAATATAAGATCATAACATTAGAGGAAACTGGGTAAAGGAAATATTGGAACCTGTATTATCTTTGCAACTTTTTCATAAATCTAAAGCTATTCTAAAAAGTTTGTCTAAATAGAAATAAATTTTAAAATTTTTAAAAAATAAAACATGTCTCTGAAATCTACAAATTGACAAGAGTTCTAGTTTCAACAGTGAGACAGTTTGTGTAGTGCAGGAGTCAGAAAGAAAATAGCCCCACCTCTTATGCCTTTATTCTGATACTGGTGATTTATTCTGGAGTCTTAATCATTGCTATGGACTTTTTTTTGTCTAATTCTCTTCCCAAAAGTAAACCTCACCAACCTAAACCATATTTTCATTAACTACAGGTTACCTCTCTAGGTGATTTATCCATTTGTTATTAGACACGTTTCTTACGTTGAAATAAACTGCTATATTTTAAATTAGATATCTCATAAGGCTCTTGAATCCAGAATGCATAAAGAACTCTTAAAACTTATGCTACAAAGATAATCCAGTTAAAAATGGACAAAGAATCTAAATAGATATTTCTCCAAGAAGATATACAGATAGTTCATAAGCAAATGAAAAAATGCTCCACATCATTGCTCATTGGAGCCATATGCATCAACACCATGAGATAACACTTATACCACTAGGATGATTGAATTTCAAGTTTTTCAAATCTCAGTATTGCCACCTAAATAACATCTGAATTCATTCAGGTGACCTTTAACATCCTGTGTCATGTGTGTGCAATTTAAATTCTCATTCCTGTGTTGTATATCCCCGGTCTTGGGTTTATCACCCGGTACTCCCCTGAAGTACTTGCTCTTTTTCCTACCAGCCCTGCTGCTTGTAGTGCTGCAACTCTTCCATTTTTAACAAGTCCTCAGGCAGTGATATCGTAGATCATCTATGAAGAACTGTCACCTAGCTGTCTTCTGAACTGTGAATAGCTGTGAAAATGTTACCAAGTCCAAACTCATAACTGCTTGCACACAACAGGCCGATAAATCGAGAGATAAATCTTTGTTGGGACAGAGAATCGTGACATTATTAAGAAAGCCCACAGGCCTAGAAAATGGTGGACTACTATCCCAGAGAATCATCCTACGTGAGTAAGAATTCCAGCTTCTTTTATATTAAAAGAGAATGGTTGGTCGTAAAATTCTTGGTGTCAGAATCCTTTGTTCCTGCAGAAGTCCATGTAGGTCAGGTCATGATGTTACTATAACCTCCAAGACAGATGTTATTCTCTGTTCTGCAACTTTTTCTCTCTGTATGAATAGGCAAGTAATAAACCTTTAAGGTCACAGCCTTTAATATGGGCTATTCTGTATATTTCAGACTATAGGCAACGTTCTTAACTTGTAACAAAAGCAGTAACTTACAAAGGTTAAAGTAAAAGAAGCAGATCTGATAGGGAGATTTGTTCTTCCCTGTTATAAAGCTCCAGCTTCCCAGGTGGCGCCCTGGTAAAGAATCTGCCTACCAGTGCAGGAGATGCAAGAGCTGCTGTTTGACTCCCGGGTCAGGAAGATTCTCTGGAGTAGAATATGGCAACGCACTCCAATATTCTTGCCTGGAAAATTCCATGGACAGAGGAGAACTGGTGGGCTACAGTCCGTGGGGTCGCAGGGTCAGACACTACTGAGGAACTAACATTTTCACTTTTTTCACATACATGTGTTTTTGGGTTTTTTTTTTCCAGCTGAGCATACATACTCACAAACATTACAGAAACTCTTACTTTGAAAAAATAGAATGCTTGTCTCTCCAGATTCTTCCAATCTGTAAGTTATTCTTTTGTTTCCTGTCTCAATGTTTCCTTCTACCTATAAAGAAGGAACTTTTTTTCTTCATACAATATCTACTCAAATTGCATATACCTTGCAAGTGTAGCATCCTTTATGCTTNAAAAATAGAATGCTTGTCTCTCCAGATTCTTCCAATCTGTAAGTTATTCTTTTGTTTCCTGTCTCAATGTTTCCTTCTACCTATAAAGAAGGAACTTTTTTTCTTCATACAATATCTACTCAAATTGCATATACCTTGCAAGTGTAGCATCCTTTATGCTTATCTGTTTGATTTATAAAGAACAAGGGAATTGCAGTAGTACTACCATTAATAAAAAATCTATATGGTAGCAGTGGAGCTGAAGTTGGAGTTAGTGGTTAAAACAACAGCTTACCTGTCTTTTGTTCTTGAAAATGCAATATAGGGTGACTTCTTGGGATATATAATTTACTCAAATAAACCGTACCACACTTTGTTTGACAGGAAACTACAAAGAAGTTTAATGAGCATATAATGTCACATATTATTGATTCTGAAATCAAAGTCTCATTGGGATTGAGAGATTGTTTGCTGTTACTTTGCTTTTTTGGAGTTTTAAAAACAGAAATCCTGGGTATCATTCTGCAGAGTTCTGCACAGTATAGTTTCTACACGGTACAGTTGATTGCAGTTTACTAATCTAGGCAGTTAATAAATAACAAACATAAAACACCTCCTCAGGTTATCTATCAGCCAGTTTGGGGGAACTGTCTACAGTGTGGATCTCAGATCACTAGCTTCAAAATATCCCTGAAGTGTTTTCCTAAAGCTCTGTATCCTGTACTTGCTATATCAGAATCTCAAATGTGAAACCTAGGAATCTGTACAATAAACAGATTCTACTGTAGAGTCATATGTATGTATAGGAGAACAAAATGTCTCTTTGACACTTAGATTATTTTGAGCTGAAAACAATTAAAATCCAAAAGACTCACAAAGAAGTGTTGACCTTTCCTGTTATTTACCCAAAGAATTTAGATGGAGGGCCTCATACAGGAAAGGAATGGTCACCATGGGTAGCTATAGTTTGAACTAGGTGTGGTTGACTAAGACCTAAGAAAGTGCAAGTGAAAGTCTCTAAGTCAGGTCTGACTCTTAGCAACCACATGGACTATACAGTCCATGGGATTGTCACTGTTATTCAGCTCGTTCTCTGAACGGTTAGGAAATTTGTTTGTTTGTTTGTTTGTTTTAATTATGAGTTCATAGTGACACTTGGAATTCTGATTCTAAACCACAAAGTCTTCTCCTTTTCCTGTTTCATACTTGCATTTCCCCTTTTTCCCATAAGGAAATCTGGTGCTCAAAAACTTTTAATACATTTGTACCATTTGCTTAATATTACAATATACAGTAGTTCAAGAGTCACTTTACCAGTACTATTACTACAAAAAAAAAAAAACTCTGCTATTAAAATTCAAAATTTCTTTTAGTTTCCCTTAAAATATGTCTCATTGATCCATATATAGTCAGTACTACATTCAAAAGTTACCTAACTTGTTTTTCTTCTTTCTTCTGTATGTTGTAAGAGTTCTCCATGTATTTCCAGTAGTAATCCCTTATCAGATATACAGTGTTGGGCCTCAGGGAGAACTGCCCACAAATATAACACAATAGCATATTGATTACTTGGAATTAAAGTTACTTTAAAAATGGCCAGTGCAAGAGGAATACTGTAAACCTNCTAACTTGTTTTTCTTCTTTCCTCTGTATGTTGTAAGAGTTCTCCATGTATTTCCAGTAGTAATCCCTTATCAGATATACAGTGTTGGGCCTCAGGGAGAACTGCCCACAAATATAACACAATAGCATATTGATTACTTGGAATTAAAGTTACTTTAAAAATGGCCAGTGCAAGAGGAATACTGTAAACCTCCTTTCTGGCTCCATGAAAGTAGGAAATAAATCTCTCAGGTGAAAGATGCACTCCCTGCATCTGGAGGTGCAAGGATGCCCTGATTGCCAGAGACGGGGAATTCAGGTGAGAGGCCTATTTATGCAAATCTTGTCACTTCTTTAACATACTGCCCCCAATCCAAACTCTGTTCAGATTCTTTACTAAGTGAGCCCCCCAAACCTAAGTTTTTATGTCCTGTCAATTCCTCACAACTTACTGCTTGTCTAAAATAAAACTATAAAAGCTGCCTGCTTTGGCCATTTTTTTGGTCCTATTTCTGTGTGTCCTGCATGCACATAAATAAAATTTCTTTCTTTTTCTCCTGATAATCTGTCTTGTGTCAATTTTATTATTAGTGCAGCTGCAAGAACTTAAGAAGGGTAGAAGGAGGAATTTTCTCCTCCCTGGCAATGAATACTTTTTTCCTCCTGTTCTATGGATTGTCTTTTCACTTTGTTGATAGTTTCTTTCTCTGTGCAGAAGCTTTTTTAGTTTGATGTAGCCTCGCTTTTAAAAAACTTTGTTGCTTGTGCTTTAGGTGTGATTTCCAAAAAAATTATTACCAAGACCCATGTAAGGAGATTTTTAATATTTTCTTGTAGGGGTTTCATGATTTCAGGTCTTAGGTCTAAGTCTTTAATACATTTTGAGTTAATTTTTGTGAGTGATGTAAATTAGGGGTCAAGTTCTATTCTTTTACATGTGAATATCCAATTTTCCCAGCACCATTTATTGAAGAGACTTATCTTTTCTCCATTGTGTATTCTCGGCTCCCTCAATGATTCTTGTTTCCTTTCCTTTCTCACACAAAAATTAGCATACCATATAAACTATTTTGCAATTTGCTCTTCATTCATTATGGTATCTGCATACAGAAACTGTAATTGCTTATGGATGTATCATAATTTATTTATTCAAAAAACATCCTATGTTTGGCAGGATCTTACTCCCAATATTTTGTTATTAAAAATAATGCTACAGTGAGAAAATCAATGCATATATTTTTCATATCCCTAACAATGGAACTTCAGAGTAAATTCTTAGAAGTAGAGTTGCTGTGTGTGTGTGTGTTTGTGTGCTCCATTGCTCAGTCATTGTCTCTTTGCCACCGCGTGGACTGTAGCCCACCAAGTTCCACTGTCCATGGAATTTTCCAGGCAAGAACGAGTGAGTTGCCATTTCCCTTCTCCAGGGGATCTTCCTAGCCTAGGGACTGTACTTGTTTCTCCTGCATTGGCAGGTAGATTCTTCACCTCTGAGCCACTAGGGAAGTCCATTGGCATTACGATAATTATGTGAGAAGCTGGACATCTTTCTATAAGGTTTAGAGCCATTTTGCGTATCTGTTTTATGGACTGTCAGTTATAATATTACTCATTTTTAAAATCATGTTTCTGATATTTTTTCCTTAAGTGGTATTAGTTCATTTTGTAGTAGGGAGATAATCTTGTCATCACTGGTAGTTTTTGGAAATGTTTCCTGTTTTCATTAATCTTTTTACTTTACAGTGTCTTTTCACTTTATAAATGTCTTTAAATATAATTGAATTTATTAAGCACTTTTTTTTACTGATTTTGAATTTTCAAGCCATAATTGGAAAAGTTTGTTTTTCTCATCCTCAGATTATGATTAATCTATGTTTTTTTTCTATTATATATATGGATTCTTTTGGTGTTTTGTTTTGTTGTTTTTTTGACCTCTAATCCCTTTTGACTTTATTCTTGTGTGTTGTGCAAACTGTAAGTTCAGTTTTGTTTTGTTTTGTTTTCCAAATTTGTATCTAGTTGCCCACAACAAGTTATTAATATAAGTCATTTTTCCTCAGTGATTTGAGATGTTTTTATACTCTGGATTTTCTTCTGTACTTAAATATATTTCTGAACTTTCTCTTTTGTCCTGCTGCTTTATCTATTCATGTGTCAGTAACAAGAGGAGGTAGTACTTATCCATTAGTGACTATTAGCCTTGCAAGTACTTTTGTTTATTTTTATCACTCAATTATTGAGATAGAGGCTGTTGGAAATTCTAGGAGATGACATTTATAGAAACAGTTTTTTCAGCTGAAATTAGTTAGTCTCAATCTTTTTAAATTACCATTTCTGTCTGTGCTATGTCAATTTTGAAGTTAGGAAAGACTTTTTGAAAGTCAGTTGTTTAATTTAGTTAACCTGAGTAACATGTAAGAAGGCGTGTTTATTAATGTAAGCTTAAACTTACAGGCTAGTCTCTTTGAAGTTACTTTTATTTTCTTCTCCAGTGAGAATGCTATTATTTGTGTCTCCAGTGTCATTGACTTTGATTTATTCTTTGATATATGTAACTGAAATAAATAATGAAAAGTTTAGAGAATCTGCATAAGAATTGTGTCAAATGGTGTTTCAAGAGTGAAAGAAATACAGTTTCATTCAAATGATCTTTTCACATACATCTTTATTAATCATCAGACACAAACGTTCTGTCAGAATAGATTGTTTTGTTAAGTTTACATTAATTTACATTGCTCTAATAATTTTAAGAAAGTAGAACATCTAACATACTGTATTATTATTTCTTATTGTCTTTAGATTTCTGTTATGGTATTCAAAATAGCAGTAATATTACTTTAGGGAAAATATGATTCTGAAAACAGTTTACATTTGCTGAGTTCTCTGATATATTCTACAATAGCAACTGTTTATATGGCTTTTCCATACTGCACGGTGGTATGCTGACTGCAGTGACTGGTCTTGATATTTTTTATAACAATGTTTCAAAATAGAATTTTCTGGAGAAAACGAAAAGGCTAATTACCAATCATTGAATTCATACTATTAAAATGAGAATTACATATTCTCCTAGGCTGTTGACGTAAAACAGAGGTTGTCAAAGCGTGACCAATAAACCAAATCTGCCCATCTGCCTTGTTTTCTAAATAAAGTTTTATTGAAATACAGCCATGCCATTTGTTTACTTCCTCTCTGCACTGTGGTGGCAGAGGTGAATAGGTATGACAGAGGTCATATGACCCTCAAAGCCTGAAATATTTACTATCAGGCCCTTCAGAAATAGTATTTGCTGATCCCTGATTTTGAAGATACCACATAAAGCAAATTGTAAAAAATACAAAGCAATATTTTATCGTTTATCTATGCCACATATTATAGATTGAATACTTGTGCCCTCCCGAAATCTATATGTTGAAATCCTACATCCCGAGGGTGATGATATTAGGAGGTGATTGTTGTTTAGTTGCTAAGTCATGTCCGACTTTTGCGACCTCATGGACTATAACCTGCCAGGCTCCTCTGTTCATGGGATTTCCCTGGCAAGAACACTGGAGTGGGTTGCCATTTCCATCTCCAGGAGATCTTCCTGACTCAGGTTTTAAACCCAAATCTCCTGCTTTGGGAAGGGGTTCTTTACCACTGAGCCACCAGGGAAGATTTAGTCCCCTTATGAAAGAGATCTGCAGAGCACCCTGCACTTTGTGCCATGAGAAGATGCAAAAAGTGACCAGTTTGCACTTCACGAGAGGGCTCTCTCACCTTTGCTGGTTTCTCTCAGGCTCACAATGGATTGAATTTTGTTGGATAATAGCTTGAGCTAATAAATCCAAAGTAGTCTCACATCTGCTAACAGACAGGTCCTGACTTTTATCCAGGAGACCTCAGTTCTCTGTATGATAGTATGGCTCCTTCCCCATACCTGGCCCAGTGTTCCAAGGGAATAAAGGCAGAAACTAAATGAAAGAGTGCACTGAGTATCTGTCAGTTCCGTTAGGGAAAAGTCAAGCTTCATTCATCATTACAGTACTAGTTAGCATGGTTTTGTAGAACAGAACAACAGATGGGTAACCTTATGAACAACAAAGCAGAATTGAGAGAGAATAAGCTTAACCATGACCACTGTGATCTTTGAGGGCAAATCTCTGAGATGAGTTCATAACATTCCCTGCTATGTCTTGAGCTGCATGGAGAATATCTGTGCTAAGAACTGCTTATTTGCTTACCAATTGCTTGTTTGATTACCATTGACCATGATAGTGGATTAGACCAAATATGAAGAAAGGTGCAAATATAAGCCTCGTATAAGTGTGTATGCAATGTTAACATACAGTGTTAAGAAAGCTTTTCTACAGGCTGCAAATTCATGAAGGAACTTCCAACTCCAAAACTATATTTACTCCATCAAATTCAGCTGTCTGTAAACAAATTTTAACATGCCAGACCCTAGACCTTCATAAGACTGCAATGTTTCCTTTCAGGCCAGTGACTTATGAGTGCCTATAGTGTTTACTTGAAAGGTCTTGTTAGGCTAAATTGTGCACTAAAGTAGCAATCATGTTGCTCTACTTCAGTCAATTTGAGTCAGAGAACATGAATATTTTTAAAGTAAAATATATTGGAGTACTCTGTTTATGACTGGGACACCTTGGATACATAAAAGATAAATGAATATAGGCAGGATAGAAAACAAGTCTAGAGAAACAAACTATATGTATAGACCAGATAGCCTTTATTTTAGAAAATGGCTAAGTTCAAACAAATGGCATTACCTTTTATGTCTGAAACCTTCAAATTTATAATTATTTTTAGTGTGAGAGTCAGTATTTCTCATATGGAAAGATTTTTAATTATCTATATAAACATTAGTTGCCTTTATAAACAATGAAATTTAAGGTTAACACTGGAGGCTGGCAATACTGAGAATTCTTTTCTCAATGATGCATGTTCATGTTATGCTCATTTAAATGATTCTCCCTATAGTTTCCAAATATCCACTAAACACTGAGTAGATTTTAGCACAGGAAGATTGTTTACAAGGGACTCATACGTAATCACTGAGCAAAACTAAGATTTAACAAAAGTCCCTCAATCTAAACTTCATACTTCTTATGTCACATTTAAAACTCATGTTTAAAATGACACAAAGGTGAGTATTATTTAATTTTTTAATCATGATATTATTTTTGCTTGATAAAGACATATTTAGTATTAAGCATTCATAGTATAGAAACTCCATAATCCCTTTACTTATTTTGTCCTCACAATAGCAATTACAGGTAGTTCTTAATATTCCATTGTTCAGACAAAGAAGCAAGTTAAACAAAGCTATGAACTCGCCCAGGGTACATGATAGAGCCAGAATTCAAATCCAGACCTGCCCTACCACAAAACCCGTACTGTGTACACTGTGTACACGCCACCTGCAGGTCTCTGTAATCATGTGTACTATCATTGTAATCATGTTTACTAAGCATTGTATGTTATCCTAAATGAGGTATTGATCTGATAGTTAGATGTTTTCACCTCTTTCCAAATATCATGGAATGACTAAGTGGCTAGTCAGAGGCCTGCTGGGGCATTTGTGGTCCCACTAGAAAAAGCGGACTTCTTCAAGCTGCTGAAACCTTTTGTCATTCCAGTTCCATGGGTATTCTTTTGTCTGGCATTGTTCCCTGATCACCTTTATATTATTGTAGAATGTAGCCCCACTAAAACAGAAATGAGCTTTAAGTACAGATAAGCTTAGATTCCAGCACCAGCCTTTCCCAGTAGTGTTATTTAGGTAGACTGTTCTCTGAGCTTTGGAGTCTTCATTTGCAAAATAAAGATAATAATTGCACCTAACTCGACTTACTGAGTTCTGGTGAGAAACAAAGGAGTATTATGTTTGGGATTTTGTCACCAAAAGTGATTAATCATAGCCATTTTATTGCTTTACCCTAAACATCTTAGATACTTATTTTATAATTTCTATTTTTTGTTAAATAACACTACTTTTTGTTCCCCTTGAGTCTTAACAGAATGGTTTGTACATGCCAGGCCCTAAGCTGGTATCTGGATAGAGCATGGACAAGGGGGGAGGAAAAGAAAGGTGTAATAGGTAACTAGACATAGGAGAGGTTAAAAATATCTGAGAGGTTTCCCGTCTCAGTAACTGGGAGAAAAAATGAAACTCTTTAAAAGGAAAAGGAAAATTAGAAAAAGTAAAGAAATCAGAAATGGCAACCTGCTCCAGTATTCTTGCCTGGAAAATTCCATGGACAGGGGAGCCTCACTGTATACTGTCCATGGGATCACAAAGAGTTGGACATGACTGAGAGACTGAGCATGTGCACACACACGCATACACACACACACACACACACACACACACACACACNAACACACCCAGCCCTACCCCACACAGGGCTGCCTCTGGTTTCCAGACTGCCGGATCTCATCCTTTCTTGAGAGTGTACTTTCCCTTTAAACTCTTGCTAATCAAAATGTGGAAGCAACATAACTGTCCATAAATAGATGAAAGAATAAAGCAAGTGTGGCATATACATACAACAGACTGCCATCCAGCCTTTAAAAAAGAAGGAAATTCTGCCATACATGACAACATGGATGAACCTGAAGGCTATTATGCTAAGTGAAATAAGCCAGCCAGAGAGAGACAAATACACGATGCCACTTACATGAAATGTGGAAAATAGCCAAACCCACAGAAATAAACCACAGAGTTGTGGCTTTCAGAAGTTGAGGGAAGGGATAAATGGACTGTTGATAATCACAGTGGGAAAAATTCAGTTTTGCAAGATGGGTAATCTGTAGAGATCTGCTGAACAACATTGTACCTATGGATCACACTATTGTATTTTACACACTTAAAATTTTATTAAGTGTTCTTAAGTTCTTATGTTAAATGTTAAGTGTTCTAACCATAATAAAATAAGTCATAAACCATCTTGCTATCACCTTGATCTTGAACTACTGGCCTCCAAAATTCTGAGAAAATAAATTTGGTGTTTAAGTTAAACAAGTAAATAAACAAACATTTTGTTACTTAAAAAAAAAAAAGAAGAAATGCCTATTTAGATCTTTCACCTATTTTTTGATTGAGTTGTTTATTTTCTTGATATTGAGCTGCTTGAGCTATTTTTTTATTTAAATTTTTTTATTTTAATTGGAGGCTAATTACAATATTGTATATTTTGGACATTGATCCTTTGTCAGTCCCTTTGTTTGAAATTATTTTCTCCCATTCTGGGGGTTTTCATCTTGTTTATGGTTTCCTTTGATGTGCAAATGCACTTAATTAGGTCCTATGGTTTTTTTTTTCCATAACTCTAGAAAGTGGGTCAAAAAAATACCTTGCTGTTATTTATGTCAAAGCATTTTCTGCCTGTGTTTTCCTCTAACAGTTTCAATGTCTGGAGTTATATTCAGGTCTTTAATTCATTTTAAGTTTATTGTTGTGAATGGTGTTAGAGAATGTTGTCATTTCATTATTCTACATGTGCGTGCATGCCCACCCAGTCATCTCTGACTCTTTGTGACCCTTTGGACTGTAGCCTGCCTACAGTCCATGGGATTTCCCAGGCAGGAATACTGGAGTGGGTTCCTTCTCTAGTGTATCTTCCCGACCCAGAGATTGAACCTGCGTCTCTCGTGTCTCTTGCATTGCAGGAGGATTCTTTACCCACTGAACCATTGGGGAAGCCCTACTTTTACATGTAACTGTCCAGTTTTCCCAGCACCACTTATTTAAGAGTCTATCTTTTCTCCATAGCATATTCCTGTCTCCTTTGTCATACATTAGTTGACCATAGGTGTGTGAGTTTATCTCTGGGCATCCTATTCATTCTAAATGTAACAGTTTGCATCTGCCAACGCCAGATATCTTGAGGGATGCCATAGGGTTTTGCAGTCTGCCAAAGATATTCAGTACCCCTCTTTCCTGTACCATTATTCCTGTACCATTATTTTGGCCCAGCTGATGCTAATATGGGAGGGAAAACTACCACAGTTTACTTCGTATGCGCATCTAGCAACTCTTTCAGAGGCTCTTGACTCAGTGCTGTTTCCCATGCTATTTTGTGTGAAATGGTTTTATCTACATAGCAGCTTTGGACTCCCTAAATTCCCCAGGCTGCTGTCCACATCTTATCCTTGTGTACAACACTGAGAGGTTTTCTAGTGTGAGAGCCATACGCTGGGTGAGGGCAGTGTGAGAAGTCAGAATAAACTGCAGCAACTTTTAGAATAAGGCTGTTCTTCAAGAAGCTGGCCTCTTTTTCCATCTTGAAAAAAACTAAGATCTTCTGATGGCCCGAATCCTTAGATCAAAGAGAAGGATCTCCAAATCTGAGAGTGTGTTAATTTTGGATGGGTTTGTTGGCTTGAGATGATAGTCTGTCAGTTGTGAGAGTACCCTGTTTTTACAGTGTGTGGCCAAACTCTCTGCAAATGGAAATGTTTGCAGAGTGTTGGGCATGTTAGCTCTGTCCTGCCGTCTTTGTGGTTTTTGTCCTCTCACTGTGGTCCAGCTCCCTAACCAGCACTGTGTCTTCTCATGTCAGCCCCATTAGCTATCTTGTCATACTCTGAGGTACCACTGCCTCTGCTGGATGAGTTTTATTTCCTTCAAAAAAAGAGATAAAAATATGAGAACTGGAGTATGTCTTTCTTTATTCCTTTTCTTTTCCCTTTCCTTTCCTTTCTAATTTTAAATTTTGAAATAATTTCAAACTTAAGAAAATCTAACAAAAAATATATTATGACATATGTTTATTCTTCTAGAATCATTTGAGATTAAGTTGAAGATGAGGTGTCCTTTTATCACTGTGTACTTCAATGTGTATTCATTGTTCTTTTCACTTTTACTTTAAATATTAAGAGAAATGGATGCGTCCCAAATGTTTGTATATTATAAGGTGTTGACTTCAGCGGTTATGGAGGCTGAGAAGTCTGATGATCTGCATCTACAAGTTGGAGACCCATGAATCCCAGTGGTGTAGTTTGAGGGCTAGACAGGCAAAGAGCTGGATTCTAGTTGAAGTCTGATGCCTGAGAACCAGGAGCAATGAGACCAGGAGAAGATCAATGTCCCAGGTGAACAGTCAAACAGCAAGCCGTCTTCCTCTACCTTTTTGTTCTTTTTAGGCTCTCAGTTAATTGAATGATGCCCACCCACGCCAAAGAGAACCATCTGCTGTATCCAGTCCTTCAATTCAAATGCTGATCTCTTCTCAAAACACCCTCACAGATCTACACAGAAATAACATTTAACCAGATACTGAGCTTCCCAGCTTGACTGAGGCCCAGTCAAGTTGACACAATAACATTAACCATCACCCTCTCGATCCCTACCTGCAGGTGAGGAGCTAACTGGAGGAGAGCTAAGTGAGCTGCTATCTCCTANCCCTCACAGATCTACACAGAAATAACATTTAACCAGATACTGAGCTTCCCAGCTTGACTGAGGCCCAGTCAAGTTGACACAATAACATTAACCATCACCCTCTCGATCCCTACCTGCAGGTGAGGAGCTAACTGGAGGAGAGCTAAGTGAGCTGCTATCTCCTATAATCTATTTGATTTTGGCTTTTAGATCAAGGGGTCGAGATTGATAAAGAACCGATGACTCTTAATGTTGGTTTATGAGAGGAAAGAAACAATTAAAAATGAACAGTAAAATCACAGAAGATCCTCCATGTTGTTCCTGAGAGGACAAGTACAGACTTCTTATGTGTAAGATAGAAGGAATGTTAGATCATGGTTTGGCCCACTGGTAGGCAGGCTTGATATTGACCCAAAGATTGTGTTTCCTCAGTTTGAGTGTGTGGTGGTAAATNTGAACAGTAAAATCACAGAAGATCCTCCATGTTGTTCCTGAGAGGACAAGTACAGACTTCTTATGTGTAAGATAGAAGGAATGTTAGATCATGGTTTGGCCCACTGGTAGGCAGGCTTGATATTGACCCAAAGATTGTGTTTCCTCAGTTTGAGTGTGTGGTGGTAAATGGTTAGTCTGATGAGTGCCTAACTCCTAACTGATATACGATGAAACGGTGGAAGAGGCTAGAAGCCACAGTTCTGCCATGTCATGCAGGCTTTGTATCACAACCCTTGTCAAGCTAGCCATTCTGCGGTTTTCCAGCCTCTTTCTTTGAGAAGCAATATCCTCCCTTGTTGGCAGTCATATTAATACAAGAATCAGGGCCCCTCTCATTCCTGTATGTTGACTACAAATGGAATAAGCAACAGGGGACTTCCAAACCTGCTATTGATGTCTTCCAATAAATCCTATGCTAAAGGTCTGGTCATCTGGCTTTGTTTGCTCCATATTATTCAGGTGTCTGAATGTGCTGACATGATTTATTAATTCTTCTCAATGAGCATTTGGGGGTTTTTTGCTGTTTGAGGCTATGACAAGGAATGCTGCTAAGAACTGTGTTGTATATTTAGTG
>SJYA01002046.1:45212-66216 GCA_006410615.1 Neotragus moschatus
GCAGCCCCTGGGCAGGGTTAGTGGTTCAGCTTATCTGGAAGTCCTGCAGGTGTGAATGGTATTTTTGTTTGTTTCTCTTCTCAAGAGTTACTGCTCATCTTTGCCTTGTCAAACACCTGAAAGTTGTTTCATGCATTTTGTCCAGTTTTCTTGCTTTTTGTTTTTTTTTTAAGTCTGTAGAGTAAATCTTGTTTCACTTTCTCAGTCTTAGTGGACACAGCCTGGATTTTGCTCGGACAACTGGGTGAAACGGAGTGCCCTTTACTAACATGGAACTGACCTCAAGAGAAATAGATTTTAAAGGGAAAATCAAAGGTTCAGTTTTGGACATACTAAATTTTGAGATGCCTATGAAAAATCCAGGTTGAGTTTGCAGTAGAGTTTTGGATGTATGGGTTTGGAAATAAGAGATCTGGAAGAGAAATCATATTTATTAGTGTTTCTCTAAATAGTACTGAATTTTCATGTGAATTTGGTCACCCTTGCTGATAGATGCAAGGTAAAGAATTGGCGGATGTGTGGAAAATCATGATGGTAATGAATCTGGTTAGAATGTTTCCTTTCATTCAGTATTCAAGCAGTTTACCTTCCTCTCAGTCACAGAACTTTTGTTCAGAATGTCTTTCTTTGGCCAATATTTGAAATATTCATATTGCAGTTTCGATATCAACCAATTAAAACTTTTTCTCATATAATTGTAATTTTCCTTTGACCCATAGTTTTTTTTAATGAGTATAGTGTATGATTCAAATGCCAGATTTTCTAGTTATCTTCTTATGATTGATTTCTGGTTTGATCATACTGTAGCCAGAGAATATACCCTTAATTCTTTGTTACTGAACCACAATTGTTTTTTCAAGGGGCTTTATGGTTCAATAAAGTCCACTTTAGTTCTTTAACACTGTCTAGTCATATTTAAGTTTATATATTTTCTGAACAGGACATTCCACTTAAAGCCATGGTAATATAGTCATTATTACTGTGTCCCATTATAAGGAGAACAGATTCTTAGTGAACTCATGCAAGTAGCTATATTTCCATGAAAATAAAAATACTGAGTTTGCAAATTGTGAAGGGATTGGGTAGAGAAGACATAAATGTCTCAATTTTATTTACAAAGTTATAACTTACCAGGTTACTATATGTTATAATTAGCTTAAAGGGAAAGCTTTCCCCATATGGAAAACACAGATTAAAAGCCAGTAATATTTCAGATTAAAAACTATAAAACTTATAACTATATTCATCAGTTAACTCTATCCAGTGTACCTAATCTTTGATCTTACATTTTGTTAACAGTTTGAAGGAACCATCAGGGTTACATCAGTGTTTCCATTAGAGTTCTGTAGTTATTCATTTGAGCAGTGTGATCTGAATGTTTACAGAAACCTGTACTAGTCAAAAGTCTTTTCTGTGAATCTTAAAATGAAACTCTTTTTGCTTATGCATTAGAATGAGTCAATAACTCTCTGAATAACAAAAAAGCTTAGAAAGCTTGGTTAAAGATCTGATGGGAATGCAGTTGACAAACTTGACATACAATGTGACATACAGTGTTTAAAGATAGCAGCTAGAATTGTGACTGGTAATACTATACTAGGACATATCCAAGTTTTAGAAATTTCACATGATTTCTAGGAAATGTATATTAATGACATTGATCCATACTGTACAACTTAAGATTTATCACCACTCATTTTATAATGCTCCCATGTAGTCTGAAATATCAAATAATCCCAATTAGTTTAATATTTCTCTCTGAGATGCTTCAGCGGCCCTCTGAAGCATCCCAAAGTTAGCTCGAGATCCAAAAAACTTCAATTAGAATTTGCCTCTTAGAATTTTGTTGGAAATTTTTTGTCAAAAAGGTTTAAAAACACCTGGTAAAATAAGTATAAGGTGACTGTAAAGCACCACTTATTCACTTAACCAAAGTGCCATTAAAAGGCAAATAAAGTTATGACAGATCACTTAAAGGAGGTGAGGAATGTAAAATCTGTAATCAACAGTAGCAGTATTCCAAGAAAACTTGGTTCTTTTAACAGAGAGCACCAAAACTTCAGTCTTTCATCAGCCTACTTTTAATAACAAAGTCCCTAATTAGATCATTTACCTAATTAAAGTCCAATCTAATCCTAACCATTTCTGACAACTTACAAAACTTTTCTCAAGGTTCCTTTCCCATAAACAACCTTCCACAATTTTCTGTGTACATATTGTTCCGTCGCTAAGTAATGTCCAACTCTTTTGTGACCCCGTGGACTATATGCTGCCAGACTCCTCTGTCCAGGAGGTTTTCCAGGCAAGAACACTAGAGTGGGTTACCATTTCCTGCTCCAGTGTATCCATATTAGGTTAACCTTTATTTTCTCTCATTTAAAAATAACCAGGATTAGGAAAAAATCACTTTGTTTTCCCCTTAACAAAATGTATTTCCATTTTTTCATACTTTCTTGCACTGAAAACACATATCTTTCCTGTATGCTAAAATGTTTCCCTTTTTATTTCCAGTAGCTTGAATTATATGTATTTTATTATTTTTCCTTAGTTTTTTTTAAAGGCTGAGTAATATTCCATTAGAATCCTCCTACCAATACAAAAGATAAGGATTTGATCCCTGAGTTTGGAAGATCCCCTGGAGAAGGAAATGGCAATCCTCTCCAGTATTCTTGCTTGGGAAATCCAAGAAAAGAGGAGTCTGGCAGGCTATAGTCCATGGGGTTACAAAAGAGTCAGACACGAGCTAGTGACTAAACAACAAATATTCCATTGTGTGTGTGCGTCTTATATATCACATCTTCTTTTTCCACTCATTTGGTGATGGACATTTAGCTTGCTTACATGTCTTGGCTAATGTAAATAGTGCTGTAGTGAACATTGGGGGTCATATATCTTCGCAAATTACAGTTTTCTCCAGATACATGCCCAGAAGTGGGATTGCTGCATCATATAATAATTTTATTTGTAGTTCTTTAAAGAACCTCAGTGCTGTTCTCCATTGTGGCTGTACCAATTTACATATCCACTAATAGTATGGGAGGGTTTCCTTTTCTCCACACCCACCACAACACTGATCGTAGATTTTTTGATTATGGCCATTCTGACCAGTATGAAACAGTATGAAAAGGCAAAAAGATAGGACACTGAAAGATGAACTCCCCAGGTCGGTAGGCGCCCAATATGCTACTGGAGATCAGTGGAGAAATAATTTCAGGAAGAATGAAGAGATGGAGACAAAGCAAAACAATACCCAGTTGTGGATGTGACTAGTGATGGAAGTAAAGTCCGATGCTATAAAGAGCGATATTGCATAGGAACCTGGAATGTTAAGTCCTTGAATCAAGGCAAATTGAAAGTGGTCAAACAGGAGATGGCAAGAGTGAACACTGATATTTTAGGTATCAGTGAACTAAAATGGACTGGAATGGATGAATTTAACTCAGATGACCATTATATCTACTACTGCGGGCAGGAATCCCTCAGAAGAAATAGAGTAGCCATGATAGTCAACAGAAGAGTCCAAAATGCAGTACTTGGCTGCAGTCTCAAAATGACAGAAAGATCTCTGTTTATTTCCAAGGCATACCATTCAACATCACAGTAATCCAAATCTATGCCCTGACCAGTAATGCTGAAGAAGCTAAAGTTGAACGGTTCTATGAAGACCTACAAGACCTTTTACTGGGTGGATCACAACAAACTATGGAAAATTCTTAAAGAGATGGAAATACCAGACCACCTGTCCTGCCTCTTGAGAAATCTATATGCAGTTCAGGAAGAAACAGTTAGAACTGGACACGGAACAAAGACTGATTCTGTATCAGGAAAGAGGTACGTCAAGGTTATATATTGTCACCCTGCTTATTTAACTTATATGCAGAGTACATCATGCAAAACGCTAAACTGAATGAAGCATAAGCTGGAATCAAGATTGCCGGGAGAAATATCAATAACCTCAGATATGCAGATGACACCACCCTTAGGGCAGAAAGTGAAGAAGAACTAGAGAGTGTCTTGATGAAAGTAAAAGAGGAGAGCGAAAAGTTGGCTTAAAGCTCAACATTCAGAAAACTAAGATCAGGGCATCTGATCCCACCATTTGATGGCAAATAGATGGGAAAACAGTGGAAACAGTGACAGGCTTTATTTGGGGGGGCTCCAAAATCACTGCAGATGGTGACTACACCTATGAAATTAAAAGACTCTTACTCCTTGGAAGAAAAGCTATGACCAACCTAGATAGCATATTAAAAAACAGAAACATTACTCTGCCAACAAAGGTCAAAGCTGTGGTTTTTCCAGTAGTTATGTGTGGATGTGAGAGTTGGACTATAAAAGGAGCTGAGTGCTGAAGAATTGATGTTTTTGAACTGTGGTGTTGGAGAAGACTCTTGAGAGTCCCTTGGACTGCAAGGAGATCCAACCAGTCCATCCTAAAGGAGATCAGTCCTGAATATTCATTGGAAGGATTGATGCTGAAGCTGAAGCTCCAATACTTTGGCCACCTGATGCGAAGAACTGACTCATTGGAAAAGACCCTGATGCTGGGAAAGATTGAAGGTGAGAGGAGAAGCAGATGACAGAGGATGAGATGGTTGGATGGGATCGCCAACTCAGTGGACATGAGACTGAGTAAACTCCAGGAATTGGTGATGGACAGGGAGGCTTGGCGTGCTGCAGTCCAACGGATTGAACACAATTTAGTGACTAAAACTGACAACCAACTAAAATTTAGAAATGCCATTTCATGTTTTCTTTTATTTTCATAGGAATATAAAGTNCAGATGACAGAGGATGAGATGGTTGGATGGGATCGCCAACTCAGTGGACATGAGACTGAGTAAACTCCAGGAATTGGTGATGGACAGGGAGGCTTGGCGTGCTGCAGTCCAACGGATTGAACACAATTTAGTGACTAAAACTGACAACCAACTAAAATTTAGAAATGCCATTTCATGTTTTCTTTTATTTTCATAGGAATATAAAGTAGTTCCAAATTCTCAGCCTCCATATAGCCAATGTTTAACAAAGAAGACAGACAAGACAACTAAGGCCAAAATATAAACTAAAACCAAAACCTCAGGATATTAACCCAGGTTTAGAAGAACTCTGCAGGTGTAACGTTTTTATTGTCCCTGTTAGTGTAGGCCTCTAGCCCATGATCCTACCAAGTTCCCACCATCTGGCCTCTAACCCANGTCAATAAAGCAGAAGTAGATGTTTTTCTGGAACTCTCTTGCTTTTTCTATGATCCAGCGGATGTTGGCAATTTGATCTCTGGTTCCTCTGCCTTTTCTAAAACCAGCTTGAACATCTGGAAGTTCACGGTTCACGTATTGCTGAAGCCTGGCCTGGAGAATTTTGAGCTTGCTTTGGTGGGCAGAGCCTTGCTCAGAAAAGCCTTAATCCAATTACCTGCTGATGGCTGGGGTTACACTCCCTCCTGGTAGTTGTTTGTCCTGAGGAGACCCAGCCCTAGGGTCTATGGGCTCTATAGTAGGGTTAATAGTGAACTCCAAGAGGGTTTACACTGAGGGGGACTTCCCATCCTGCTGCTGTTAGTGCCCCCATCCCTCTGGTGAGCTCTTGCCAACCCACGCCCACACAGGAGGCTCTCCAACACTATTAGGTAGTTTTGGTTCAGTCTCCTGTGAAAGATTGTGTTGCGCAATCCATGATTGGAGTCTCTGTTTCCCACAGTCCTGTGGTAGTCCTATAATTAAATCCCACTGACTTCAAGGCCAGATTCCTTAGGTATTCCCAGTCCCTTTGTTGGATCACCAGGCTAGGAAGCCTGACATGGGGTTTGGAACCTTCACAACAATGAAGCTCTTTGGTATTATTGTTTTCCAGTTTATGGGTCACCCACCTGGCAGATATAGGATTTTATTTTATCATGATTGCACCCCTCTTACCACTTCACTGCAGCTTCTTCTTTGTCTTTGGATATGGGATATCTTTTTTTTTTTTTTTTTTTTTTTTGATGGGTTCCAGCATCCTCCTGTCGATGGTTGTTCAACAGCTAGTTGCAATTTTGGAGCTCTCACAAGAGATGATTGCACATCTTTCTACTCAGCCATCTTGAGTTGGAAGTCCAGACTTCGTGTTCTTAACTACAACATTAGATTGTCTTTCACACACACACACACACAAAAGGCACAAAAGAAAATTTCCAGGGGCAAAGACTATTGTCTTGGATCAAGTCTTTAAGAATTTTTGTTGTTTGAATTTTTTCTTATTCTCCTAATTCCACACATTCTCTAGAAGTTCCTTTGTCTGAGAACTTGATTCTATCACAGAGGTATGGAAATGCAGGAGTGACAGCTAGATGTCTTTCAATATCTATTTTTCCTTTTTTACTAGTAAGAAAACCCCTGCTAGTGAAATGTCTCATGCAGTTTCTTTAAATGTCCTTAAAATAAGGGGGAGCACCCTTGTTCTTTCTTCCTTCCTGATAGTTGGAATTTGGAGTGATAGATATAGCTTGAACATTCATTTTATACCCTGAGAAGGAGCCATGTGCTGTAATGGAAGAACAAACTGGAAGATGTCTGGGTTCAAATGACATTGGGAAGTAGCATGCCACATAATTTGTTTATACCGTTTGGGGGGCAAATTTTTGTTGGCAAAAGCAAAAATAAACTTGTCTAATTTAAGCAATTGCTTTTATGAATATGCCATCATTTTTGATTGAGGCTAACTCTTAAAATGCCATATGTGAGGTGAGAATGGCAAGGGGAAGACATTTGTATGTCTAACTCATTAGTCAAGAATTGTATTTTTTCATATACTTAACCCATGCCTCTAAATTCTCAAGCTACTTCACGATCATACCACAGTTTTAAAAACACATTCATATCTATTATCTAATTTTATATTTTCAGCATCTATTAGTTGGCTAGGGCAGAGAATATGGTGCCATTTGGAGGTAAGAAAATTAAACATTGAATAGTATAACATTTGCAATAAATACTAAGCTAATTCATGGGAAAGAGAGGATGAAGCTCTACTCTTCTACACCAAATCCAGTGCATCTCCCTAGATTATAAACTTTTGAAAGATCTATCCATTGTTGGGGCTTCCCTGATAGCTCAGTTGGTAAAGAATCTACCTACAATGCAGGAGATCCTGGTTCTATTCCTGGGTCGGAAAGATTCCCTGGAGAAGGGATAGGCTGCCCACTTCAGTATTCTTGGGCTTCCCTTGTGGATCAGCTGGTAAAGAATCTGCCTGCAATATGGGAGACTTTTCTATAGAATTATGGGGTAGGAGACATTTGAGGGAGCTTCTGGATCCTGACTATTTTATTTATCATTCCAGCAAAAGGGTGAACCATGGATGACATTAACAGGACTGAGGCTGGGAATGAGGAGACAGGAAGAAGGGAAGATGATTCATGGATTAAACGCCACTTCAACTATGAATGCTATATGACTTTCCTTAATGGCTGCTACAGCTGCAAGTGGGAAGCCCAACAGAAGAAAAAACCCAGACGTCCACTCTGCTGCTGTTCTTTGGTACAGAGTGATGGGAAGGAGATGCCCATATTTTCTTGGATATGGGGGACCTGGGCCTTGAAAGAAGTGCTGTAATTGTGTGTGTGTCTGTGTGTGTGTCTGCCTATGCAGACAGTCATGCATCATGTGTAATGGGTCAAAAATAACTATTTATAAGGTGAAAGGGGGTCAGAATCAGATAGCTAAAGAAAAGAAGATGGCAAAAGAAGTGGTATCAGAGGAGAAGTCAAAGCGCTTAGTATAAAGTGTATTTTAGGTAGAGCAGAGGATATGGATGGAGAAGTGACAGGAAATGAAGCTGGAGACAGAGGCAGGACAGATGTCGTGTGGTTTAAAGAATTTTATTTCTGCCATGTAGGGAGTTAAGAGTCCGTAAAGATTTTAAGATACCAAGGAGAACAGTAGTGTGTTCAGTGAAAAATGAACTTCCATTGTTGAATTTACACATATTGGGTGATAAATGGTAAGTGATCGGGTTGGAGAATATTTTAACCAGATTGTGTAGTAACTTTATGTCAAACTAAACTGTTTGAACTTTATCCTGGAATCAGTGTAGAGGCTTTTAAGATTTTCAAATGAGTGGCAACAGTGAAAATCAAAATAAGGAAATGGATTTGTTCATCATTTATTGAATGTGTGCCATAGTGAATAAGACCACTAAGGCCTCTGGCTCTCCTGCGTGTCACAGCCTAGTGGGATGAGTTAGGCAATAAACACTAATGAAGAAAAGTGGTTTCAGCTAGAGATGAGAGCTTTGAAGACAATGCATAGGAAAATGTGTTAGGTAGATGGAAACATGGTTAGAGAAGACTACTTTGAAACAATGTCACGTGAGCAGTCTCTTAAGTGAAGACGTTGGGACCACCCATGTGTATGTCTGGGGGCAAAAATATTTCAGGCAAGGGAACCAGGAAATGCAAACCTCTTGAACTGGGAACAGATTTGGTCATGTTTTAGAAACAAACAAACAAACAAACAAAAAATAACAGCATGAATGGAGTTCACTAATGGCATTAGTTTGTAGAGTGGGATGAGGTCAGGAGTGGGCAAGGCTTAATCATGCAAGACCTTTGGGCCATGGCAGGCAGTTTGGATGATTATTCTGATATAGTAGGAAGTTCTGGGGGAGTTGTAAGCAGGGGAGTGACTTTATCTGATACATGTTTTTAAAAGGTCACGCATGTTTTATGTAGAGAGAGCATATAAACCTGAGTCAAAACCTGCTCTCTTCATCTTCCTACACTCTGGAAGCAGTAAGTGCCTTAATGCCTGTAGTGTCTCACCTTTTTGGGGTATTCTTTCTATGTTTCCCATTTTATTTCTTATCCTTAGTCTTCACAATAGCCACATAATTTATATAAGGCAGAGATTCCATACATTTTTAATAGTTTGGATGTGGTATCCCAAGGAGGCAAAATTTCTTTCATGTGGTACAGTAATGTTCCCAGGGTTTGACAACTCTGACTTGGCTGAATTTGATACAGTTTCAGTTCATGAGGTTGTCTTCAAGAATCAGTTTGTTCACCTTCTCCATAAAACTACACTCCATCTTGACTTTGGGCTCACATATCTAGATAGTGCCCCTGCCACCACTTAGCTATGTGACCTTGAGTCAGTTACCTTACCTCTCTGAGCTTTAGTTCTTTCTTCTTGAAAATGAGGTTAACAATACCTAACTTATACGACTATATTGAGTAATAAATGAAAATCATTTGTGAAGTCCCTAGCATTGTATTCATATAAAATGGATACTGGGGAAAAAAAAAAAGAGGTTGTTTATTCCCTAAATTCCTCCCTTCCCAAAAATATGGGTAGATAAATGACTAAGTCAATTTGTGAATGAGCATGTTACTCAACTAATGAACAAACATTTGATACTTGAACAGGTGGATAAATTCAACAGATGGTTCTTGAGACACTGTGATAGACACTGGCAGTATATAGAAGGGTAACAGAAGTTCCTTTTCCTCAAAAAAAAGAAACAGATGACATCAGATACAAATCTATACAAAAATGATTCCAGTTCAGGGTAGTGTTATAAATAGGCTTTTGCAAAATTCCATAGGGGTAAAAGAATACAGTGTTCTCTCCAGCCTGGGGAGTGTAAGGCTGCAGTGTAGCTAGGTAGACCTCTGGGGAGTATAAGCAGATGTTGCTGAGATAGGATGGATAAATGGAGCTAAATGAGACTTCCTTCTTTCTCTTCCCAGAGAGAGCGAATATTTTACCCATGGCTGATTATGTCATTTTTCTTGTCTATAATTTTGCTGTTTACGTGGGTGGAGACTTCAAATGAATACAATGGCTTTGACTGGTGAGTTTCACTTTTTTAAATTTTTCATTGAGTAAGGGTTGTTTGGTCTGATAGCCACATGGATGCTACTTCAGGCCGAAAAGATCTGGTGACATAAGGGGGAGAGTGGAAAAAAATTGGGTGTTCTACAGCTAGTGGCTGGGAGGCACAACTCTGGGGAGGGGTCTGGTTGCTCAGCACCCTCAGCTACTATACTTTCCGTCCACCTTTGCTCCCTCTCACACTTAGACCAGATCTGCTCAGTGAGAAGCTTTCTCTGTGCTTCTTGTGCCCCCAGTCCTTCTATTCAGATGACTCCCTGATACCTTGTTCCTCAGCTTCTCTGTCTGGGTTACTGATACCTACACTGGTTGCATGATCTCTGTCCATGAACTCTGATGTCTCTGCCTCACCTCCAGCTTCTGTTTCTTCCTTCTCTCCTNTGTGCCCCCAGTCCTTCTATTCAGATGACTCCCTGATACCTTGTTCCTCAGCTTCTCTGTCTGGGTTACTGATACCTACACTGGTTGCATGATCTCTGTCCATGAACTCTGATGTCTCTGCCTCACCTCCAGCTTCTGTTTCTTCCTTCTCTCCTTACTGGGCTTTCTAAGAGTCTAGAGACAGAAACAGTGTCCCATATCATCACCTTTTCTAGCCAGATTCCTGCTCTGAACTATTCCTAGCTCTTCCAGTTTCTCTGATCTGACTGATATATCGTACCAATACTTGGTATTTGAGGGCAAAAGGTGTATCTTTTAGTATGAGGCTTTAAAAATGTAATACAGTTTACTTTTTCAATTATAGAAGTAAAATATGTTGTTTTAAATATTAAGAAATGCAGAAAAGTATAAAATATTATCTTATTCTTCAGTGGCAATCACTTGGCATACTTCTCAGTCTTTTTTTCCTATGCTGATTTTTATATTATTATGCTTGTACTATATATGTAATTTTTCTTTTTTCCCCCATTTAAAGTAGTTGTACACATTTTGACAAATTATTAAAACTCAGTGAAAATCACTTTAAATGGTTTTAGACTCTTTCATGACATGAAGGTACTGTAGTGCACTTGTATGCTCAGTTGCTTCAGTTGTGTCCAACTCTAGGCGACCCCAGGGACTGTGGCCCACCAGGCTCCTGTGTCCATGGGATTCTCCAGGCAAGAATACTGAAGTCCCCTGGAGAAACCCATGTCTCTTGCATCTCCTGCATTGCAGGCAGATTCTTTACCCACTGAGCCAACTGGTTAGGAGGTAGTCACTTACTTTTTATTGTTAAGCATTATTAGTTTTTATAGAATATGAGTGTAGAGAAGTCTTTGTGTTCTGACTTAGAGTCTTACAGAAGATTCCCACAAGTGGCATTATTCAGTCAAGAAGAATAAAACACTAGTAAAATTCATTATTCCTGTTACTAAAGTATTTCTCAAAAGGGAGTAGTTTCCATTCACAATAAAGGTTTTGGCTTTCTATTTTAACCTTCCATTGAGAGCATTGACTATTTTAATTTTGAATCATTTTTATTAATTTTGTAGATGAAATTTATTTTTATTTAATTTAATTTTTTTTTACCAGATATTGAAACTGGTTTCTTTAGTAATTTATTTTCTTTTTGGTTTTCTTCCTTTATCTTGTAGGATTTAGTTTTCTCATTTATATGCATTCTTTATTTATGGATCATTTCTAAAGTTCTCCACAATATTGGAAATAAGAAATGTTTCACTTCTTTATAAAATTTTACCTACTTTTAGAGAACTTTATATTGAGATGTAATTGAAATACAATATTACATTTCTTTTAGGTATGTATTATAGCATAATGATTTGCTATTTCTATATATTGTGGAATGATCACTGCAGTAAGTCTGGTTAAAATTCTACATCACACATAGTTTCAATTTTTGTGTGTGATGAGAATTTTAAGAAATATTATCTTAGCAACTTTCAAATATACTATATTGTATTATTAACTATAGTCACCATGCTATATGCATTTTATCCCCAGGACATGTTTATTCTATAACTAGAAGTTTATACCTTTTATCCATTTTCACCCGTTTGTCCACCTTTCACCCCTCTCCTCTGCTAATCACCAGTCTGTTCTCTGTGTCTATGAGTTTGGGTGGTTGGTTTTTATTTTTCATGTATAAATGAAGTCATGTGATATTTATCTCTTTCTCTGTCTGACTGATTTTACTTAGCATAATGCTGTCAGGGTCCATCCATGTTGTCATAAATGGCATTTTTCATTTTTTATGTAGTTGAATGATACTCCCTTGTATGTATATACCACATTTTTATTAAGTCATCAGTGGATACTAAAGTTGTTCTCTTGTCTTGGCTATTGTAAATAGTAGGCTTTTTGATAAGGGCCATTCTGATTGGCATGAGGTGATACCTCGTTGTAATTTTAACTTTCATTTCTCTAATAAATAACAGTGTTGAACATCTTTTCATGTGCTTGTTGGCAATCTCTGTGTTTTCTTTGGAGAAATATCTATTTAGGTCTTCTGCCCAATTTTTTATATTTCAGTGCTTGTTTGCGGTTGAGATGCGTGAGTTGTTTGTATATTTTGGAGATTAATCCCTTGTCAGTCACATAATTTAAAAATATTATCTCCCTTTCCATGTGTTGTCTTTTCATTTTGTTAATAGTTTCCTTTGTTATGCAGATGATTTTGAGTTTAAGTAGGTCCCATTTGTTTATTTTTTCCCATTACTCTAGGAGATGTATCAAAAAAGTATTACTGCAATTTATGTGAAAGAGTGCTCTTCCTATGTTTTCCTCTAAAAATTTTATAGTATCTATTCTTATGTTTGGAGCTTCCCTGGTGGCTCAGATGGTAAAGCGTCTGCCTGCAGTGCGAGNATTTGTTTATTTTTTCCCATTACTCTAGGAGATGTATCAAAAAAGTATTACTGCAATTTATGTGAAAGAGTGCTCTTCCTATGTTTTCCTCTAAAAATTTTATAGTATCTATTCTTATGTTTGGAGCTTCCCTGGTGGCTCAGATGGTAAAGCGTCTGCCTGCAGTGCGAGAGACCTGGGTTTGATCCCTGGGTTGAGAAGATCCCCTGGAGAAGGAAATGGCAACCCACTCCAGTACTCTTGCCTGGAAAATTCCATGGACTGAGGAGCCTGGTGGGCTACAGTCCATGGGCTCACAAAGAGTCAGACATGACTGAGCAACTTTACTTTCACTTTCACTATTCTTACATTTAGAGTTTTAACCCATTGTTATTTTATTTTTGTGTATGATGTTAAAGAATGTTCTAATTTAATCCTTTTAAAAGTAGCTGTCCAGTTTTCCCAGAACCATTTATCGAGGAGACTATATTTTCTCCTTTGTGTATTCTTGCCTACTTCTTCATACATCAGTTGATCATAGGTGTTTTGAGTTTTGGGTTTCCCAGGTGATACTCATGGTAAAGAACCTGCCCATCAGTGCAGGAGACCTAAGAGATGTAGTTTCAGTCCCTTGATTGGGAAGATCCTGTGGAGGAGGACACAGCAACCCAATCCAGTATTCTTGCCTGATCCCATGGACAGAGGAACCTGGCTGGCTACAGTCTATAGGGTCACAAAAAGAGTTAGACATGACTTAGCACATGTGAGTTTACTTCTGTTTTTTTCCATCTTTTTCTATTGATCTGTATTTCTGTTTATGTGACAGTACCATACTTTGTACCAGTACTATTTTGATTACTGCAACTTTGTAATATAGTATGAAGTCAGGGAGCCTGATTCCTCCAGCTCCATTTTTCTTTCCAATGTTTGATTTGGTTACTCAGGATCTTTTGTGTTTCCATACATGTTTTAATTTTTTTGTTGTTCTAGTTCTGTGAAAAATGGCATTCATGTTTACATATGGACTGTATTGAATCTATAGATTGCCTTGGATGGTATAACTCATTTTGACAGTATTGATTCTGCCAATCCAAGAACATGGTACATCTTTCCATCTTCAAATTCTTTCATCAGTGACTTATGGTTTTCAGAGTTCAGGTCTTTTGCCTCCTTAGGTAGATTTATACCTACATATTTTATTCCTTTTGGTGTGATGGTAAATGGATTTGTTTCTTAAATTTCTCTTTCTGATTTTTTGTTGTTAATATATAGGAATGTAATAGACTTAATTTTGTATCCTGCAACTGTGCCAAATTCATTAATGAGCTCTAGTAGCTTTGTGGTAGCATCTTTAAGATATTCTACGTATAACATCTTCTCATATGCAGTGACAGTTTTACTTCTTCTTTTTCAGGTTGAATTCATTTTATTTATTTATCTTCTCTGAATGCCATGGCTAAGACTTTCAAAATCTGGACATTCTTGTCATGTTCCTGATCTTAGAGGAAATGCTTTCACCTTTTCATTGTTGAATATGATGTTAACTGTGGGTTTGTCAAATATGGCCTTTATTATACCTGAAGAGTTCTTATCATGTATGGCTACTGAATTTTTTTCAAAAGCTTTTCTGCATCTATTGAGATGATCTTATGGTTTTTACTCTTTAACTTGTTGATGTGGTGTATCACACTGATTGATTTGTACATATTGAAGAATCCTTGTATCCCTGGGATAAATGCCACTTGATAATGATGTATGATCCTTTGAATTTGTTGTTGGTTTCAGTTTGCTAGAATATTGTTGAGGATTTTTGCATCTATATTCATCACAGTTATTGACCTATAATTTTCTTTTCCATAATATCTTTGTGTGGTTTTTGTCAGGGTGTTGGTGGCCTCATAGGATAAGTTTCGGAGTATTCCTGCTTCTGCAGTTTCTTTGGAATAGTTTCATGAGGATAGATGTTAACTCTTCTCTAAACCTTTGATGGAATTTGCCCATGAAGCCATTTGGTCCTAGACTTTTTTTTCTTGAAAGACCTTTGATCATACTTTCCATGTCAGTACGTGTGACTGGTCTGTTCATATTTTCTATCTCTTCCTGTTTCAGGCTTGGAAAGTTGTACCTTTCTAAGAATCTGTCCATTTCTTCCAAGTTTTCCATTTGAGGGACGTATAATTGCTTATAGTAGTCTCTTATGAACCTGTGGATTTCTGTGATCTCTGTTGTAACTCATTTTTTCATTTCTAATGTGAATGGTTTGAGTCCTCTCCCATTTTTCTTGATGAGTCTAGCCAAATGTTTATAATTTTGTTTATATTTTCAAGGAAACAGCTTCTAGTTTCATTGATCTTTACTATTGTTTTTTGTTTGTTTGTTTGTTTCTATTTCGTTTATATCTATTCTATTCTTATGTCCTTTTACTAATTTCAGGTTTTCTTGCTCTTTAGTTATTTTTTTTAAAGGTTAGGTTGTTTATTTGTGATTTTTCTTGTTTCCTGAGGTAAGATTGTATTGATATACACTTTCCTGGTAGAACAGCTCTTGCTGCATCTCATAGGTTCTGGCTCATTATGTTTCATTGTCATTTGTCTCTAGGTTTTTCTTTTTATTATTTCTTTAATTTCTTCAGTGCTCCAATGATTGTTTAGTAGTATACTGTTTAGCCTCTAAGTGTTTTTGTTTTTTATACTTTTTCATGTAGTTTACTTTTCATATCATAGAGTTGTGCTTGGAAAGGATGCTTTATATCTTTTCAGTTTTCCTAAGTTTACCTCAGTGATAAATGCAAAGAAATAGAGGAAAACAACAGAATGGGAAAGACTAGAGATCTCGTCAAGAAAATTAAGAGATAACAAGGGAACATTTCATGCAAAGATGGGCTCGATAAAGGACAGAAATGTAATGGACTTAACAGAAGCAGAAGATATTAAGNATGACCGAGGATGAGATGGCTGGATGGCATCACCAACTCGATGGACCTGAGTCTGAGTGAACTCCGGGAGATGATGATGGACAGGGAGGCCTGGCGTCTGCGATTCATGGGGTCGCAAATAGTCAGACACAACTGAGCGACTGAACTGAACTAAAGTTTACCAAGTCTTGCTTTGTGGCCCAGCATGTGGTCAGTCATGGATAATGTTCCATGTGTAAATTTGAGAAGAATTTGTGTTCTGCTGCTTCTGGATGGAAAGCTTTATAAATATCAACTTATCAGGTGGCACAGTAGTAAAGAATCTGCCTGCCAAAACAAGAGACATAGATTCAGTCCCTGGGTGGGAGGATCCCCTGGAGTAGGAAATGGCAACTCACTCCAGTATTCTTGCCTGGAAAATTCCATGGACAGAGGAGCTTAGGGGATTATGGTCCATGAGCCCACAAAGACTTGAATACAACAACATACACTTTATAAATATCAACTAAGTGTATCTGGTCTCATATGTTACATAAGACTTGTGTTTGCTTATTGATCTTCTGTCTGGATGCTCTGTCCATTGATACAACTAGGATGTTAACATCCTCCACAATTATTGTGCTACTATCGATTTGTCCATTTGTGGCCATTAATATTTGTCTTATATATTGGGGTGCTCCTATGTTGGGTGTATATATAATTACAGTTGTTATAAAAGCTTCATCTTGGATTGATCCCTTGATCACTATGTAGTGTTTTTCTTTGTCCATTGTAACAGTCTTTATGTTAAAGTCTATTTTGCCTAATGTGAGTATTGCTACTCCAACTTTCTTTTGATTGCCATTTGCATGGAATATTTTTTCTATCCCCTCACTTTCAGTCTGAATGTGTTCCTAGATATGAAGTGGGTTTCTCATAGACAGCATGTTAATGGGTCTTTTATGTATCCATTCAGCTAGTGTATGTCTTTTGATTGGAGCATTGAATACATTTATATTTAAGTTAATTACTGATATGTATGCTTCTACTGCCATTTTGTTAATTGTTACGGATTTGTTTTTCTAGGTCTTTTTTCTTTCCTTCCTCTTTTCTATTTTCTTATGGTTTGATGACTAAGTTTATAGTGCTGTGTTTGGATTCCTTTTGTGTGTGTGTGTGTGTGTGTGTGTGTGTGTGTACACATGCACACATCTAATTCGTTTTGGGGTGTGGTGTTTCCATGAGGTTTTGATACAGTAGTCTCTATATGTATAAGGTTATATTAAGTTACTGGTCTTTTTCTTGCCTAGAGAAATTCTATTAACATTTTCTAGTCTAGTGGTGCTGAATTTTCTTAGCTTTTGCTTGACTATAAAACNACACATGCACACATCTAATTCGTTTTGGGGTGTGGTGTTTCCATGAGGTTTTGATACAGTAGTCTCTATATGTATAAGGTTATATTAAGTTACTGGTCTTTTTCTTGCCTAGAGAAATTCTATTAACATTTTCTAGTCTAGTGGTGCTGAATTTTCTTAGCTTTTGCTTGACTATAAAACTTTTGATTTCTCCTTCGATTCTGAATGAGAGCTTTGCTGTGTAGAGTATTCTTGTTTGTAGGTTCTTCCCTTTCATCACTTTGAATTTATTGTGCCACTTCCTTCTGGCCTGCAGAGTTTCTGCTGAGCAATCAACTAATATCATTCTGGGGGTTCCCTTGCATGTAATTGGTCACTTTTGCCTCATTGCTTTTGATATTTTTTCTTTGTCTTTAATTTTTGTGAATTTGATTACTATGGGTCTTGTCATGCTCATCCTTGGGTTTATTTCCTGACTGGGTTTCTGCATTTCCTGGACTTTAGTGACTATTTCCTTTCCCATGTTAGGGAAATTTTCAACTATTATCTCTTCAAATAATTTTTCAAGTCCTTTCTGTCTCTTCCTTCTGGGACCCCATCATGTGAATGTTGGTGAATTTAATGTTGCCTCAGAGGTCTCTTAGACTGTCTTCATTTCTTTTTCATTCTTTTTTCTTCTGTTCTGCAACAGTGATTTCCACCACTGTGTTTCCAGACCAATTATTCATTCTTTTGCCTCACTTATTTTGCTATTGATCCTCTCTAGTGTATTTTTCATTTCAGCTATTGTTCATCTATGTGTGTGTGTTCTTTAGTTATTCTTGGTCTTTATTAAACAGTTCTTACATCTTTTCAATCCTTGCCTCCATTCTTTTTCTGAATCCTGGATCATCTTCACTGTCCATATTCTTAACTCTTTTTCGGAAAGTTTGCCTCTCTCCACTTCACTTAGTTGTTTTTCTGGAGTTTTATCTTGTTCTTCATCTGGGATATAGTCCTCTGCTGTTTCAATTTTTTCTTGTTGTGTTGTGGTTGTGGTTTCCATTCCTAAGGCTGCAAAATTGTAGTTCTTCTTGTTTCTGCTGTCTGCCCCTCTGGTGGGTGATGCTATCTAAGAGGCTTTTGCAATTATAACTTTGTTTAAGAAATCAATTTATTAGCAGTTTTATCTCATAAACTACTTTAGACACAAAAAAGACCAGAGATGTTAGAGTCCAGAGCTCTTACACAGAATATAGACATTAATATAGTGGCTTGCTGTTATGTAAGAAAACATATATTTATATGGATAAAAAAATTTGCCGAAATGGAAAATATTAGCTGTGTGAAAGCAGTGAACTTACAGATGACTTTTCCTCTTTTGACATTCCAGAATTTCTATATTTTTTTTTACTGAATACAAAGTTTTTGAGTATTCTAAATAGTATTCTAATTCTAATAGTAATCTAAATAGCTTTTAAAAGCCATACAACTCACACAGAACCCCATTAGAGTACATAGTTGTCTATAGAACAAAGTTAAAACTTCTCAAATAAATATCCCCAAAGGGTATCTATTCCAAAATTGCTTTTCTTCTTAGCCCCTGTTTTCTTATACCTCATCTAGTCTAGTTCTTATCCCTTATCCTTGACACAGATGCTACTAATTTATGTATTTTAGAAAATGAAACATATTTTTGCAGGGTTGTTTTCTTAGGTGCAAGAATTTGGTTCTTTTGGTCCATTGTCTTGCTGAGTGTCCTTGGGATCCTGGCTGCCTACACAACAATGCTGGTGGTGAGTAATGTTTCCCATTTCTCCCACCCACTTCTCGAGTAGCCTCATGAGGTGCTCTTGTCTGTGGTATGGTTCCCAATTGGTGCTGGGAGCCCTCAGATCACTCTTAGCAGAGTTTGGGATTATATCAGCCCCTTGAATGTTAGGGAGGAGGGATAGATTGTGGGGGGAAAAGCTTGTGCTATTAGAAGGTATGTCTTTCTACTTTGACCTTTTGAAAAGGAGGCAGGACATCCTTTTTCTCTTCTTCTGTTTCATGGCTTATTTTCCATTTCACTCAGTATTGTCATTTTAGATGCTTACACCTTCACATGGCAGTACTTTTACACATTTAACTATTCATTTCATAGTGTATCTCCTGAGAATCAGTCTTTCTAGTCCTTACAAATTATCTAGTGTGTTACACCTGTTATACTGTGCAAGTGCTAGTCCCCTAGTCCAGGTGCAAAGTACACTTATTTTAGCAAGTGTCTTTACACAGTAGAGACCCTGCCTGTTTCCTGACATAGTAGTGTCTGTAGTATGAGAAATTCACACCAGACATCGTAGTGTCATGTAGTATGAGAAACTGAGGCCAAGCAGCAGTGGAATCTTTAGAAGTGGAACATTTATAGGAGACTAATGCTTAGGTTACTGGAGTTTTTCAGTACCCACTTACACATAGGACATATATATCTTTCTCTTATTTCATAATTTCTTGTCCCCACTGATTTCTTGTCTGATACTAAAAAAAACCCAACTCCCAAATCAGTTGACATTTGCATTAACTTTTCTTTCAGCAAAATATATTGACTATTGTATGAGCCATAAGTACTGAGGTTACAGAGATTAAAGAAATGCAGTTTCTGTTTTTATTCAGGGCACTTCAAAGACAGAGGTATGAGAAATAAAGTTACAATAGTCCTTAATTCAGTGAGTTTAGAATCTAGTAGGGACGTAAGTCCTAGGCAAAAATAACCAATGCAGAAAGAGCATTATAATTGTCACTAGAAGGCCTAAATAAAGCTCTGAGAAGGAAGCTCTGGGTTCTGAGAAGGAAGGTAACTTTCACTCGAGTATTAAGTGAAACTTCTTGGAGGAGGTGGCAGACGAGTGGGATCTTGAAAGGATGTTGGATTTAGACACATATTTATGGGAGTGCAGAAGAAAGTCCAGACCATGGCAACATCATGACAAAGTCAGTAATGCAGAGATATATAGAGTGTGACTAAATAAGAGGGAAGAATCGGTACTGTTAGTATGTCGGGGATAGTGAAGAAAAATGGAGAATATGGTTAAAACCATAGACTTGTGATAGATTTTGTAAGGCCTAAAAAGTAGGCTAAGTTACTTGATATAAATCAGATTCTAATTNGGCAACATCATGACAAAGTCAGTAATGCAGAGATATATAGAGTGTGACTAAATAAGAGGGAAGAATCGGTACTGTTAGTATGTCGGGGATAGTGAAGAAAAATGGAGAATATGGTTAAAACCATAGACTTGTGATAGATTTTGTAAGGCCTAAAAAGTAGGCTAAGTTACTTGATATAAATCAGATTCCAATTAGGATTATCATTTTGAAAGGCATTGTGTGAAGGGTGTCTGTAGACAGAAATTAGTTAGAAATTTTCTATTTAATGAGAAAAATGCAGATGAATGATGTATTTGGGACAAGAATCTGGCCACCGAATTGTACTACTCTCATACATGATCAAAATAAAACTAAGATGGACTTCCATTGTCCAGTAAGCCATGTGTTTTTTAATAGGCTTCTCCTCTACTCTCCCTGTTTTGGGATACAGTGGCAACAACAGAGGAGACCTAGATTCTGTTTCTGCTTTAAGTTATTTTGTAACCTTGACCAAGTCACATAAATAACTCTTCTAAGCTTCAATTTCTTGGTTCAAATGAGAATTATCATAATATTTAATGATATTTTATAAGGCTTCAGTTCAGTTCAGTCGCTCAGTCGCATCCGACGCTTTGCGCCCCCATGAATCGCAGTACGCCAGGCCTCCCTGTCCATCACCATCTCCCGGAGTTCATTCAACTCACCTCCATCGAGTCGGTGATGCCATCCAGCCATCTCATCCTCTGTCGTCCCCTTCTCCTCCTGCCCCCACTCCTTCACAGCATCAAAGTCTTTTCCAATGAGTCAACTCTTCGCATGAGGTGGCCAAAGTACTGGAGTTTCAGCTTCAGCATCATTCCTTCCAAATAAATCCCAGGGCTGATCTCCTTCAGAATGGACTGGTTGGATCTCCCTGCACTCCAAGGGACTCTCAAGAGTCTTCTCCAACACCATACTTCAAAAGCATCAATTCTTCGGCACTCAGC
>SJYA01002048.1:0-13042 GCA_006410615.1 Neotragus moschatus
AGCATGTTTAAAGTGATGGATAATAAACAATATTTCATCTAAAAAGAACAACAGCAACAACAAAAATCTGGAATCTGCCCATGCTTCACTCTCATGTGAGGCTGTCACACCATTTAGCAGATGGAAAACTACCCTGCATTTCAAGATACCTGACAATCCTCTCTTGAGTTAACTGAAATCCTTTTCGTATTACCCTAATCCTTATGAAGGAAGTAAGGCACATTACCAAATTATCAACATAAATTTATCCTCCTCTCTCTCTTTCTCTCCCTCCTTTCATCAGTTGAGGAAGAAAAAACAAAACTTCTCATCAAGAGGCAAACACACAGATTAGATAAGGGAACTGTTAATGAAAACTCCAAGAAAGTATATTTTGAATGGTTATTTCATTAAAACTATGGAGGTATATCCATAATTTTATTAACTTCACTAGACTGAAGCTTTCCTTCAATTTTCCAGCTATGTCCTAGTAGTGCCTGACTTTGCTGTATAACACACACAGAAAATATCAGCGTATTTACATGGAAGGTATATCAGATACAGCATAAGAATGGACAGTACAACAGAATTGGTAAAAATAATAATTTNAAGCTTTCCTTCAATTTTCCAGCTATGTCCTAGTAGTGCCTGACTTTGCTGTATAACACACACAGAAAATATCAGCGTATTTACATGGAAGGTATATCAGATACAGCATAAGAATGGACAGTACAACAGAATTGGTAAAAATAATAATTTCAAATTTGTATCAAGCCTTATTATGTGCTGTTTCCCTAAAATCTGTTCTAACCACTTTACATGGATTGTCTAATTTATTGATCACAAATATCCGATAAACTAGTTATTATTGGTATCCCAGTATTACACAGAACGGAACTCAGACATTNAGCATGTTTAAAGTGATGGATAATAAACAATATTTCATCTAAAAAGAACAACAGCAACAACAAAAATCTCGAATCTGCCCATGCTTCACTCTCATGTGAGGCTGTCACACCATTTAGCAAATGGAAAACTACCCTGTATTTCAAGATACCTGGCAATCCTCTCTTGAGTTAACTAAAATCCCTTTCATATTACCCCAATCCTTATGAAGGAAGTAAGGCACGTTACCAAATTATCAACATAAATTTATCCTCCTTTCTCTCTTTCTCTCCCTCCTTTCATCAGTTGAGGAAGAAAAAACAAAACTTCTCATCAAGAGGCAAACACACAGATTAGGTAAGGGAGCTTTTAATGCAAACTCCAAGGAAGGATATTTTGAATGGTTATTTCATTAAAACTATGGAGGTATATCCATAATTTTATTAACTTCACTAGACCGAAGCTTTCTTTCAATTTTGCAGCTATTGCTTTTGTCCTAGTAGTGCCTGACTTTGCTGTATAACACACACAGAAAATATCAGCGTATTTACATGGAAGGCATATCAAATACTAGCATAAGAATGGACAGTACAACAGAATTGGTAAAAATAATAATTTCAAATTTGTATCAAGCCTTGTTATGTGCTGTTTCCCTAAAATCTGTTCTAACCACTTTACATAGATTGTCTAATTTAATGATCACAAATATCCGATAAACTAGTTATTATTGGTATCCCAGTATTACACAGAACGGAACTCAGACATTAAGTTATGAGTTAAGCCTGCTTTAAAATCCAGGGATCCTAATGACAGAATTCACAGTTATAACCACAAAACTGTTCTAATTTACCTTTTAGATGCATGGTTTTTATAAATGATTGGAACATAAAAGAAGACAGTCTTAAATTTCCTCTTTGTATATTCACAGTGATATTGCAGGTCATAGACAAAAAGGAATGTCTAGCTCATATGGATACAGAAAAATAAATATATTTATAGGTTTATCTACATTGTGCATAGATGGATATCCATGAAAACAGACCAGGGAATAACCTCTGGGCTGAGAAGTCTTATGGGTATTTTACATGCTAAGTGACTCCTTTTATAACTGAAACCCACAGTCAGTATTTGGATTAGCTGACTAAGTTTTCCTTTCACACTTGGGAAATTAGGTTTTCCAGTTTTAAACTGCATCTGATGATTTTCCACCCCAGAGCCACTTCTGAGCAACAGCACTGCCATTTGCCAGCTTAATATGCAAGCCTGAAATAATACAAAAAAATTTAAAAATAAAAACCACAGGAGGTTTCCTATTGCTTGACTTCTCTGCATCCTAAGCTTCCCTGGGGCTTCCCTGGTGTCTCAGCTGGTAAAAAATCTGCCTTCAATGCAGGAGATCTGGATTCGATCCCTGGGTTGGGAAGATCCCCTAGAGAAAGGAATGGCTACCCACTCCAGTATTCTGGCCTGGAGAATTCCATGGTATTGTCCATGGAGTTGCAAAAAGTTAGGCGCAAGGCTTTCTCTGGTGGCTTAGCTGGTAAAGCATCCTCCTGCAATGTGGGAGACCTGGGTTTGATCCCTGGATTGGGAAGACCCCTGGAGAAGAGAATGGCTACTCACTCCGGTATTCTGGCCTGGAAAATCTCATGGATTATATATAGTCCGTGGGGTTGCAAAGAGTTGGACACGACTGAGTGACTTTCACTTTCATTACTTTCATAACAAAGACAGAATATATGTCTGTACATTATCACTTGTTCTTTGTTGGGATGTGTTAACATTTCACTAAGGTGAAAGTATGATAGAATATTTGAAGAACTCTCACTTTTCAAATGAACCTTTTAAAAATNTCACTCCGGTATTCTGGCCTGGAAAATCTCATGGATTATATATAGTCCGTGGGGTTGCAAAGAGTTGGACACGACTGAGTGACTTTCACTTTCATTACTTTCATAACAAAGACAGAATATATGTCTGTACATTATCACTTGTTCTTTGTTGGGATGTGTTAACATTTCACTAAGGTGAAAGTATGATAGAATATTTGAAGAACTCTCACTTTTCAAATGAACCTTTTAAAAATTCACATATATTACTTATAGAGCAGTTTAAAATTTTCAGAAAATATGAGAAGCTTCAGAGTTTATGTATGTCTCCCATACCCCATCCACCCGGCTCTGTCTTAATCTTAACCTCTTACATTAGTGTGATACATTTTTTACAACTGAAGAGCCAATATAGATACTTTATTAACTACAATCCATAGTTTATACATTAGGATTCACTCTTTGTGTTATATATTCTATGAGTCTTGACAAATGTATAATGACATGCATCTGCCATTACACCATCATACTAAATAGTTTCACTGCCCTATGGATCCCCTGTGATCTACCTATTTCTCCTTCCTTCCCTTTAACCCCTCTGAGAACCACTGATCTGACAATCACTGAACTTTTTCATTCGCTATAGATTTTTCCCCGACACTGTCCTGTAGTTGTTTGGAATCATACTGTACTGTAGGCTTTTCATATAGGCTTCTTTCACTTAGCAATATACACTTAAGTTTCTCCCATACCTTTTATGGCTTGATTAACTCACTTATTTGTATTCCTGAATGACATTCCATTGTATTGGTATACCACAGTTTATCCATTTATTTAGAGAAAATATCTTGTCTTCATTTCTTTAAAAAATATTGTGTAAGGAATTTTCTTTGTAGATAGATAAGTAGAAGGAGAGATTGCATCTATCTGGTTTGGGAACTGATCTCAACTTATTGCACTTTAATAGAAGTTTCATTATTAGTTTCAGCCTGTTTGCTCATGGTGTTTTATGAAGAGACTATATTTTGGAACGAAAGAGTGTGTGTGTGTGCTCAGGTGTGTCCTACTCTTTGTGACCCCATGGACTATAGCCCACAAGGCCCCTCTGTCCATGGGACTTTGCTGGTGAGAATACTGCAGTGAGTTGCCATTTCCTTCTCCAAGAATGTAAGAGGCAAATACTCTAATCATAGCTCTAGGTCTGAGAATGGATAGTCCTCTGAGGCTTAATTTTATCTTCTGTAAATGGGGTATAATAAACCATACCTACCTTGGGGATATACTCGCAATATGACAAGTGTGAAACATTTAGCAAAGTATACAGATGCATTGTAATTTGTTAACAAAATATAACTTTGCTTTTCACTTATTATCCTTAATATCCTAGCAAGCCATATGTTTTAATCCACAGATTTGTTAATCCTTGCAGCTAGATAATATAATGTCAGCTAGGCCAGTAAGTGAGGACAACAGAAGGCTGCATTTTATCTATTATGAGAAAGTAATTGGCTGGGCAGTTGGTTATTTTCAGCCTCTCTAAGGTATCTGGACAGCTCGCAAATATCTGAGACTTGACCCTTGGAACCATGTACAATGTGGTCTTGTCTACAAACCAGCTCAAATGTGCTTGTTTCTGAGATGATCCTGAATATCAAGTTCATCCAGATCCATTATTTTGAGGATTGCAAGCACTCTTAGCTGGGTTCTCTACTCAGAATCTCTAAGGCTGCTGTCAGTGTGTCTGCTGGGCTGCATTTTCATCTACGGACCCTACTTTTCTTCCTCCCTTGCTCCTTCACTTCCCTCATTTCGTTTATTTCTTTCACCAACTTTAATATGCCAGACATAATGATACATGGTGGTCTGTTCCATCATACATCTGAGAGACCCTCCCTGACTAACCTTCAAAGCTAATTAATACTGTTACAATTTATATCCTTTATAGAATTTACTTTTATATGTAACTCATCAGTATTTGATATTTATTTCTCTACTTTCTATTTCCAAAGACATAAGAAGCTATCCCTGAAGCAGTTTTCCCCCTACAGCTCTATATAGGAATGCAGTAAGTATTCAATGCATATACTATTTCCCTGCAGAGAGCTGAAGAGTTGATACCATAACTTTGAATTTTTATGCCCTTTTGGACATGAAAGTTTAAACCATGTCCATCCTTTCTCAGAATATTTTATGCTGTGCTAAGAGAAAATATGGCATGATTTATACACTTAATGCATTTTTTAAAATTCTTAAAGTGTTGTTAAATTTCACTCAAATCTTAAAAATTCATTATAAATACATGGCATTAAAATTCATTAATCCAAATTTCCAAAAGAATGCAAAATAACAAATGATAAAATGGAGACTTTTTATATCATAGGTCATTAGGAAAATACAAATATAAGTCACAGTGAAATATTACTTCATACCCACTAGAATGCCTATAGTCGTGAAGACAGAAAAGTATTGGTAACTATGAAAAAAAACCTGAAATACTAATTGCTGCAATGAATATAGAAGAGTTAAGCCAACTTGGAAAAATACATTGACAATTTTTTAAAATATTAAACAGAGTGATCACAATTCCACCTCTAGGTATCTAATCAAGAGAAATTAAAAGATACGTTCACATGAACTTGTGTGTTAATTTTGCTAGGAGTATTATTCATAATAGTCCCAATGGAGAAGTGACCCAATTGTCCATCAACTAGTGGATGGATAAATAAGGTGTGGTCTATCCCCAAAATTGAATGCTTCTTGTTGATATAAAAAAGAACAAAGTATTAACATATAACATGGATGAACCTCAACTACATTACAGTAGGTAAAAGAAGCTAGAGACCAAAGACCAGCTGTTATATGCTTTTATTTATATAAAATATCCAGTAAGGATAATATATAGAGTGAGAAAGTAGATAAGGTTACCTAGGCTTGAGGACAAGAATGGAAAGTTATTGCTAATGGACAAGGGGTTCATTTTGGGAATGACAGAAATATCTTAAAATTAGTGTGGTAACAGTTGAATATTTACATAGATTCTTAATTATTTCTTTAAGTTAAATTCCTAAAACGTGAACTCTGGGTCAAATGTGTGTATTTTTGAAGAATTTGGACACATGGTGCCAAATTCTTCTCCAGAAGTATTGCCTCCAGGGCTACTGCCCCAATCAGCTCACTTGTGTGGGATTTTTGTAAACAAGTAAGTATGCATTATGATATAATGGACATTAGGCAAGACAGAGGAAAAAGAAATGGCAACCCACTCCAGCATTCTTGCTTAGAGAATCCTGTGGACAGAGGAGCCTGGTGGGCTGCTGTCTATGGGGTTGCACAGAGTCGGACACGACTGAAGCGACTTAGCATGCATGCATGCACTGGAGAAGGAAATGGTAACCCACTCCAGTGTTCTTACCTGGAGAATACCAGGGACAGAGGCGCCTGGTGGGCTGCAGTCTATGGGGTCGCACAGTCGGACATAACTGAAGTTACTTAGCAGCAGCAATAGTTGAATAAGTCTTTCAGTAAAGTAAAATGCATCAGAATGTACAATTAAAATGGATGTATTTTGTGGCATAGGTATCTCAATGTTGTTGTCCAGTAGTGTCTGACTTTTTGTGATCCCATGAGAGTTGCCAGGCTCCTCTGTCCTCCACTGTCTCTTGGAGTTTTCTCAGATTCATGTCCATTGAGTCAGTGATGCTATAGAAGGAGCAAGTGTCTTTCAGTATAATAGCCATAGTCACTGTCCACAGTGATTTTGGAGCCCCCCAAGATAAAATCTGTACAACTTCTACTTTTTCCCCTTCTATTTGCCATGAAGTGATGGGACCAGATACCATGATCTTTATCATGTCCATCCTTGCATGAAATTTTCCTTTGATACACAAGTTTTCTTGAGGAGATCTCTAGTCTTTCCCATTCAATTGTTTTCCTCTATTTCTTTGCATTGTTCACTTAAGAAAGCCTTCTAAGAAGGCCTCTCTTCTTTCTGTTCTCTGGAACTCTGCATTCATTCGGATATATCTTTTTCTTTCTTCCCTGCTTTTCCCTTCTGTTTTGTCAACTGTTTATAAAACCTCCTCAGACAATCACTTTGCCTTCTTGCATTTCTTTTTATTTCATGTTCTATTGGTCACTGCCTCCTATCCAGTGCTTTGAACTGCTGCCCATTGTTCCTTAGGCACTCTGTCTACCAGATCTAATCCTTTCACTTCTACTGTATAATCCTAAAGGATTTTATATAGGTCATACCAGAATGACCTCGTGTTTTTCTCTACTTTCTTAAATTTAAGCCTGATTTTTGCAATAAGTAGCTGATGATCTGAGCCACAGTCAGCTCCAGGTCTTGTTTTTGCTGATTGTATAGAGATTCTAAATCTTGGAGTGCAAAAACATAATCAATCTGAAAAAAGCAGTTTTAAAACTTAGTGGAGAAGACATAGGAAATATATAATCAACGTTGCCATTATTGATCATAAAATTGTGTTTCATTTACAAAATTTGCAAAGTGGAAAGCTACTAGATAGTAGCTATCCAAAAACTATCTAGTGCTAAACAAATAAGAAAGCAGGATGGATATGATTAGTACTAGTATAATGATTAATACACAAATGATAATAACATAGATATGCTAATGCACTAAGATGTTATCAACTATCATATATGAATGTATAAAATTGAGAGAAGAAAGTTTAGAGATGTTATCTTAATAGTGATTTTAAACAAAAGGATCCTTGAGTTGGGAAGATCCCCTGCAGGAGGAAATGGCAACCTACTCCAGTAGTCTTGCCTGGGAAATCCTACTGTTCATGGTGTAACAGAGTCAGGCACAACCAAACAACCAACATTTTTCCTTTCAGATGTCATCTAAGTCAGAGAACAGTAATAACCATTTTGCATAAATACCTCATTTAGGGAACAGAATAATTTCCATTGGTTTACATAGTGATAAAGGGGTACTTGTTTGATAATTGCAACATTTTAAGGGTTCCTTCTTGCTAATAAGCACAAGATGGCAGTGTTCCCTCATGTANCACTTTAATAGAAGTTTCATTATTAGTTTCAGCCTGTTTGCTCATGGTGTTTTATGAAGAGACTATATTTTGGAACGAAAGAGTGTGTGTGTGTGCTCAGGTGTGTCCTACTCTTTGTGACCCCATGGACTATAGCCCACAAGGCCCCTCTGTCCATGGGACTTTGCTGGTGAGAATACTGCAGTGAGTTGCCATTTCCTTCTCCAAGAATGTAAGAGGCAAATACTCTAATCATAGCTCTAGGTCTGAGAATGGATAGTCCTCTGAGGCTTAATTTTATCTTCTGTAAATGGGGTATAATAAACCATACCTACCTTGGGGATATACTCGCAATATGACAAGTGTGAAACATTTAGCAAAGTATACAGATGCATTGTAATTTGTTAACAAAATATAACTTTGCTTTTCACTTATTATCCTTAATATCCTAGCAAGCCATATGTTTTAATCCACAGATTTGTTAATCCTTGCAGCTAGATAATATAATGTCAGCTAGGCCAGTAAGTGAGGACAACAGAAGGCTGCATTTTATCTATTATGAGAAAGTAATTGGCTGGGCAGTTGGTTATTTTCAGCCTCTCTAAGGTATCTGGACAGCTCGCAAATATCTGAGACTTGACCCTTGGAACCATGTACAATGTGGTCTTGTCTACAAACCAGCTCAAATGTGCTTGTTTCTGAGATGATCCTGAATATCAAGTTCATCCAGATCCATTATTTTGAGGATTGCAAGCACTCTTAGCTGGGTTCTCTACTCAGAATCTCTAAGGCTGCTGTCAGTGTGTCTGCTGGGCTGCATTTTCATCTACGGACCCTACTTTTCTTCCTCCCTTGCTCCTTCACTTCCCTCATTTCGTTTATTTCTTTCACCAACTTTAATATGCCAGACATAATGATACATGGTGGTCTGTTCCATCATACATCTGAGAGACCCTCCCTGACTAACCTTCAAAGCTAATTAATACTGTTACAATTTATATCCTTTATAGAATTTACTTTTATATGTAACTCATCAGTATTTGATATTTATTTCTCTACTTTCTATTTCCAAAGACATAAGAAGCTATCCCTGAAGCAGTTTTCCCCCTACAGCTCTATATAGGAATGCAGTAAGTATTCAATGCATATACTATTTCCCTGCAGAGAGCTGAAGAGTTGATACCATAACTTTGAATTTTTATGCCCTTTTGGACATGAAAGTTTAAACCATGTCCATCCTTTCTCAGAATATTTTATGCTGTGCTAAGAGAAAATATGGCATGATTTATACACTTAATGCATTTTTTAAAATTCTTAAAGTGTTGTTAAATTTCACTCAAATCTTAAAAATTCATTATAAATACATGGCATTAAAATTCATTAATCCAAATTTCCAAAAGAATGCAAAATAACAAATGATAAAATGGAGACTTTTTATATCATAGGTCATTAGGAAAATACAAATATAAGTCACAGTGAAATATTACTTCATACCCACTAGAATGCCTATAGTCGTGAAGACAGAAAAGTATTGGTAACTATGAAAAAAAACCTGAAATACTAATTGCTGCAATGAATATAGAAGAGTTAAGCCAACTTGGAAAAATACATTGACAATTTTTTAAAATATTAAACAGAGTGATCACAATTCCACCTCTAGGTATCTAATCAAGAGAAATTAAAAGATACGTTCACATGAACTTGTGTGTTAATTTTGCTAGGAGTATTATTCATAATAGTCCCAATGGAGAAGTGACCCAATTGTCCATCAACTAGTGGATGGATAAATAAGGTGTGGTCTATCCCCAAAATTGAATGCTTCTTGTTGATATAAAAAAGAACAAAGTATTAACATATAACATGGATGAACCTCAACTACATTACAGTAGGTAAAAGAAGCTAGAGACCAAAGACCAGCTGTTATATGCTTTTATTTATATAAAATATCCAGTAAGGATAATATATAGAGTGAGAAAGTAGATAAGGTTACCTAGGCTTGAGGACAAGAATGGAAAGTTATTGCTAATGGACAAGGGGTTCATTTTGGGAATGACGGAAATATCTTAAAATTAGTATGGTAACAGTTGAATATTTACATAGATTCTTAATTATTTCTTTAAGTTAAATTCCTAAAACGTGAACTCTGGGTCAAATGTGTGTATTTTTGAAGAATTTGGACACATGGTGCCAAATTCTTCTCCAGAAGTGTTGCCTCCAGGGCTACTGCCCCAATCAGCTCACTTGTGTGGGATTTTTGTAAACAAGTAAGTATGCATTATGATATAATGGACATTAGGCAAGACAGAGGAAAAAGAAATGGCAACCCACTCCAGCATTCTTGCTTAGAGAATCCTGTGGACAGAGGAGCCTGGTGGGCTGCTGTCTATGGGGTTGCACAGAGTCGGACACGACTGAAGCGACTTAGCATGCATGCATGCACTGGAGAAGGAAATGGTAACCCACTCCAGTGTTCTTACCTGGAGAATACCAGGGACAGAGGCGCCTGGTGGGCTGCAGTCTATGGGGTCGCACAGTCGGACATAACTGAAGTTACTTAGCAGCAGCAATAGTTGAATAAGTCTTTCAGTAAAGTAAAATGCATCAGAATGTACAATTAAAATGGATGTATTTTGTGGCATAGGTATCTCAATGTTGTTGTCCAGTAGTGTCTGACTTTTTGTGATCCCATGAGAGTTGCCAGGCTCCTCTGTCCTCCACTGTCTCTTGGAGTTTTCTCAGATTCATGTCCATTGAGTCAGTGATGCTATAGAAGGAGCAAGTGTCTTTCAGTATAATAGCCATAGTCACTGTCCACAGTGATTTTGGAGCCCCCCAAGATAAAATCTGTACAACTTCTACTTTTTCCCCTTCTATTTGCCATGAAGTGATGGGACCAGATACCATGATCTTTATCATGTCCATCCTTGCATGAAATTTTCCTTTGATACACAAGTTTTCTTGAGGAGATCTCTAGTCTTTCCCATTCAATTGTTTTCCTCTATTTCTTTGCATTGTTCACTTAAGAAAGCCTTCTAAGAAGGCCTCTCTTCTTTCTGTTCTCTGGAACTCTGCATTCATTCGGATATATCTTTTTCTTTCTTCCCTGCTTTTCCCTTCTGTTTTGTCAACTGTTTATAAAACCTCCTCAGACAATCACTTTGCCTTCTTGCATTTCTTTTTATTTCATGTTCTATTGGTCACTGCCTCCTATCCAGTGCTTTGAACTGCTGCCCATTGTTCCTTAGGCACTCTGTCTACCAGATCTAATCCTTTCACTTCTACTGTATAATCCTAAAGGATTTTATATAGGTCATACCAGAATGACCTCGTGTTTTTCTCTACTTTCTTAAATTTAAGCCTGATTTTTGCAATAAGTAGCTGATGATCTGAGCCACAGTCAGCTCCAGGTCTTGTTTTTGCTGATTGTATAGAGATTCTAAATCTTGGAGTGCAAAAACATAATCAATCTGAAAAAAGCAGTTTTAAAACTTAGTGGAGAAGACATAGGAAATATATAATCAACGTTGCCATTATTGATCATAAAATTGTGTTTCATTTACAAAATTTGCAAAGTGGAAAGCTACTAGATAGTAGCTATCCAAAAACTATCTAGTGCTAAACAAATAAGAAAGCAGGATGGATATGATTAGTACTAGTATAATGATTAATACACAAATGATAATAACATAGATATGCTAATGCACTAAGATGTTATCAACTATCATATATGAATGTATAAAATTGAGAGAAGAAAGTTTAGAGATGTTATCTTAATAGTGATTTTAAACAAAAGGATCCTTGAGTTGGGAAGATCCCCTGCAGGAGGAAATGGCAACCTACTCCAGTAGTCTTGCCTGGGAAATCCTACTGTTCATGGTGTAACAGAGTCAGGCACAACCAAACAACCAACATTTTTCCTTTCAGATGTCATCTAAGTCAGAGAACAGTAATAACCATTTTGCATAAATACCTCATTTAGGGAACAGAATAATTTCCATTGGTTTACATAGTGATAAAGGGGTACTTGTTTGATAATTGCAACATTTTAAGGGTTCCTTCTTGCTAATAAGCACAAGATGGCAGTGTTCCCTCATGTATGAATCTCAAATGACATAATGGCTAAGTATTTTTCTTCTAGTTTTTTTCTGCGATATAGTTGACATACATGCCTGACTGCTCAGTCATGTCCAATTCTTTGCAACTTCATGGACTGTAGCCAGCCAGTCTCCTCTATCCATGACATTGGCAAAAATACTGGAGTGAGTTGTCATGCCCTTCTCCAGGGAATCTTCCCGACTCAGGGATTGAACCCGCTTCTCCTGTGTGTCCTGCATTGGAAGCAGGTATTCTCTAGGACCGGCATAATCTCTAGGACCTGCCCAATTCTATGTCTATTTTTTAGTTCTGTAGTCCCCTTATTTTATTTTATAGTCTTCATATTCATATTTCTTTTATTCCACCAAGTATTTGTTCAGTTGGAACCCTCCTGTCTCTCACTGTATATCTAAATTCAGCAGCCAGAAGAGGTAGAGTCAGGATTTCCTTTAATTTGTCCACATTTGTCTCTGTTAGGCGTTCTTCTGTTCCTGTGGAAAATCCTACTGTCTCATCCTGGACACCATTGTCTGAACTTAAATCTAGAATTTACTACATAAGAATTCTGTGATTTGGGCATTTACTTATCTTTTCAATCTTAGAGCTCCCTCATAGCATTGATAGCATTGAAGACTTCATTTGTTAATCTGTGCTTTTAATTTTCAATTATACATTTTTCATTTGAATGTTTAAAAACATTCCAGTTTCTTCCTGAATATTTAAATTATACTTTCTGTTTTCTTTCAGTATGTTTATTCATAATTATTTTATTTTTTCTTTAAAAATTTTTTAAAATATAAATATAAATGTATTTATTTTATCTGGAGGCTAATTACAATATTGTATTGGTTTTGCCATACATTGACGTGAATCTGCCACAGGTGTACTCCTGTTTCCCATCCTGAACCCCCTTCCCACCTCCCTCCCCATACCGTCCCTTTGGGTCATCCCAGTGCACCAGCCCCGAGTATCCTGTATCATGCATTGAACCTGGACTGGTGATCTGTTTCAACATATGATAATATACATGTTTCAATGCCATTCTCCCAAATCAATCCACCCTCGCCCTCTCCCACAGAGTCCAAAGACTGTTTTATACATCTCTATCTCTTTTGCTGTCTCACTTACAGGGTTATTGTTACCATCATTCTAAATTCCAGATATATGTGTTACTATACTGTATTGGTGTTTTTCTTTCTGGCTTACTTCATTCTGTATAATAGGCTCCAGTTTCATCCACCT